>VYZM01017513.1:235262-254400 GCA_013398915.1 Dromas ardeola
CTCCTAACACTAATGGCTTTATGCGGACTGGTTTACCAGTAAGAGCCAGTTACATCAGACATGTTTCATATGTCACATTATTGTCTGCTATTAGAAATGATCCGCTTCTGACTTCTTGGGTGAAACGAGTAGCATTGTTGAAAAATGTAAACTGCCTTTGGCTTCATTGTAATAGGCTTGTATAACTGTGATCATAATGACACCTACAGTTTATTATTAATCTCCCGCAATTTGAACAAGGAATTCTGAGGCTTGGTAAATTGGAAAATTAAAATATGCCTTTCTTGGTTCTTCTCGATGTAAACAGTTTGTCTTTCACACATCTACTACTTCTTAAGGATGGCTTATTAATTATACGGAGTTTAAAAGTCACAGCGTCATATAATTCCATCCTTTTTCAACATTTCACAGTATGGTAGTAATATGGAGACTATTGATGGAAATCTTAAAGTAAATTAACAGTACAATTCTTCCTTAATGTATGTGTTTTCAGGAGTTAAAAAGAACAAATAACAGTCTGTCAGCCTCATGCTTAAAATAGGTGCATGGTCCATATGATTAACTGATATGGTGCTCTCAGTTTTTACCGCTGTGCTTTGATTTTTATCACATTTTGTGAGTCAGGGTCCATTAGCTTCAATAAAAACTTGGATTCGAAACATCTACTGACCATGTCTGTGTTCTAGGAATTGGTATTAAAAATTCATTATTTGGGATTCATGCCGCTAGGAAGGTGTAGTGGAATGCTGTGATACAGAGGTGTCTTTTGGAAAGAAGCCATTTGTGGTCAGTAAGGATTCTTTTCAAGATTATTAACCTCTGTATCCTTAAATTATATTTATAGAGCTGCCGAAATTATTTCAGCAGTTTCAGTTGGAATATATTTCCCCAACCAAAACAATTGTGTAACACAGCTGTTACCTTTTGCCCCATAGATGCCTACCTTTCAGTTATGGATGAAGTAATCTCTGGGTAACTTCTAAGGTAGTTGCACTGGTTAAAATTTTTCAAGTGCATGTGTTTGAATATTAATTAGGTATTTAGGCTTATTAACATTATTATTACTGCATTTTGTCAAGGCACAGGACTGTCATCCAGAAAGTCTATTTGTTGGCTTACAATCTCGCCTAAGGCATATTAGCTTGACAGCTGTTTTGTTGGAATTTGGAGTGTATTTGTTGTATTCACCTATTGTTGGTAAAATGTTTAATTCTGTAATGTAAATGCAATGTAAGGGTATAAATGCAGGTCCAGATTTGTACACCAAATCTGCCTCATAGAAATCTGGGTCAGCTCATCTTGTCTGTGTTTTTGCTGTTATCACAACCCAGGCATAAGAGACTAGGGTCTGATTTGTATCATGTAAGATATGGTAGATCATGTAAGATTACGGTAGTATCATTTTGCTTCTCCAAATATGTGTGCTTTGGTGGAGGGACTTGAGAGAACAATGATAGCAGTTCCCTGCTGAACCCAAGAGGAGGTAAGTACTTAAATAAGTGCCCAACAGCATAATAGAAAAGGAGGCACTTCAGCTTCCTAAAGCTCAAATTATCTTTTTAAGAGCAAATTTCAAACTCTGAACCACTGAAGTTTGCATGTAAACGTCACACTGACATTTTGTACTGCCCATAATGAGATGAACCTACAACTTATACCATTAGCTAAATCTAGCTGTCCTGGAAGTGTCTTTTTGTGGGACTTTTTTAATGCAGGATAAGAAGTCAGTCTTAGTTTTGGTACTCTATGTAGGCTGCCTGTCCTTTCACAGTTATGTGGATAGTGGACAGCTGTGTTGGGTTTGCCATGGGAGTGGCCATGGATGATGTTTCTAGGAGGTGTAACTTCTGTGGGACTGGGAGGTGTTCACCATGTTGCCTGAGGCAATAGTGAGGTGGTTGCGTTATGTCAGTGTGCGCTCTGTGTGTCAGTCTTCCATATCCCTGATCAAAACTTGGTAATTTAGCCAGAATAATTTTTAAGCTGCATAAGTAATGACATTTCTGTAGTGTGTGTTTTTAAGTTCCCTTCTAATGGAGAGTTGTTTTGTCCTTTGCTAGGCCTTCTTATTTTAATGGTTGCAGATGTTAATGGGATGTCTCGTGTTCAGAATTTAATGCCACCTTTGTATGTGTGCAGAAAATAGCTTAGTGGTACAACCCTTATACTTCTAAGCCTGAGGATCCCTGAAGTATAGGTTTGTTGCAGTGTGTTAAGACTCTTCTTCACTCGGAGCCACTAAAATTTTAACTTTTATGTTTGCATGCAAATAATCATGCATTGTTAGGGTAGCACAATTCCCACCCAGCTTTCCCCCCCACAAGCCTTGTTATGATGTCCTGTTGAGCTGAAAAATAGAACCTGTGTCCCCCTCTTGGGCTCTGTTCTAGCAGTGCCTAGGTACTCAGGAACAGAGCTTCTTTCTCATACTGTCTGCTCTTTACTTGCAGTTGTTACTCAGTTCCTTTAAATCATGGCACTGAGAGGCCAGCAATCCAGATACTGGAGATTCTGCTTCATTTCTCCCATAAAGAAATCTGATTTGGCAGTTTTCTGTTCTTTGACTGGAACTTCTTAAGACACCTTAATTTTATGTATTTTGGCTTTCTGTAAAGTACTTCATATGATGTAAATGAAGATGTATCATCTCAGAATTAAAAGTCACATGTTTAATTGCAAATGACTTGAGCTTACTGCATTTTGGTGTCATTCCATGATGTCCTCACCCAAGAAGCAGCACATGATCATTTGTAAGCTTGCCATATCTAGGAGGAAATTTGATAAGGCTTTCAGAATCTGCGTTGTAAGGCCAGTAATTGCTGTGATCCAATAAGGGAGCCCTCTGTGGTGGCATCACTCGAGAGAGTAAGCGTGGTGTGACTGCTGCTGGCTTCTCGGATCACGCTGTCTAATGAAAGATTAATGAGGAGGTGATGCTTCATAACAAACATCTAATACTGCCACCAGGTCACAAGTTTGATTTGAACCAATCAATATAATTCATCCTCCTAAAGGTAGCTAATGATAGCATGCTTATGAGAAATGAAATGGTCTGCAATCTAAGACAGCCTGCTTGTTCTTACTGCGTCAGCTTTAAAGAAACAGTATTCATTTTATAAAGCCATCTAAACCTTGGAAAGAAAGAAGAGTTTAAATTCTGAGGGAAAATGTTAAGAAAACGTTTTTAAAAAAAATCAAGAAAACTGAACTAAAGGAATCCTTATATTAAAAATAAATCAGAATTAAAACTCATTGAAACATAAGGGTGAAAAAGGAAAAAAAAGTCTCATATTCTCAGAGTTAATAATATCTGTAAGAGAAAAGAGAGTTTGATTTGACCTTGGGGTTTAAGGATCAGATGTACATTAATGCCTGTGTTCTTAATCCTAGGAGTGACTCACTTGCCTATGAAAGGCAGGGGTCAAGTCTCCACCTATGTCATCTTGACCCATCTGAGGAAAGAGGGACAGAAATTGGACCATCATTCTTCTCTTGTACTAACAGAGGGCCAGATAAGTTTCTGATATAACCTAGATGTCTTTTTTTTAATTATACCAGCTATATTAATTCTAGAAAGCAGGTATAGGGTGCGGGGGAGGGTATGTATTCAGGTATTTCCCTCAGAGATAATCCTATGAGAGACTGAACAATCTGAGAATTAGAGGGCAGAATGAGGAAACACATTTTCTTCTGAACTTCTTGCTAAAACCTTTGAGCTAGATTTTTGCATTCTTGTTTCTATCTAAGTAATATTGTGCTGTGAAAGTGTTGGCAGTGAGTTGCTGTAGCTACATATGGAATAAGATACTGTAAAATACAAATAATGGTACTTGATTTTTGAGCTCTTTATTATGAGACTTCAGTTTTCCAAGCCACAGAGTAGGAAATCCCTACTTTTCTCTGAAAAAAAAAAAAAAAAAAGTTCAAATTGTCTCATGAAAGATTATGACTTTCATAGCAAAATAGTATTGCTATCCTCTAGCCAGGACCATACTGACCTGTCTTCAGTTACTTCTTAGGTAGAAAACAATATTTTAAAACATCATGACAATTTATTTCCTAAATGAAAATAGTATTTGCTTAGTATTTACGATACTTTCCTGTGTGGTACTTTCTTTCTGTCTAGATCAGTAAAATCATAAACTTTGTAAATGTTAGCATTATTTTCATTAACAATGTTACGTTCCTAATACCTGGAACAAATTGAAATTGTCATCAATTTTATATGTCATCAATTTGATATTTTATCAATTAATCATCAAAATATCAATACCAGATCTAGAAAAGACATTAGAAGCCAGGAGAATTTTCATGCTAACATCATTTTCCAGGAGCCCAGGTGCACCAAAGCACTCCCTTGCAGTGAGTAAGCAGTCTATTTGGTGAGTAAGCCACTTCTAAAGCACTGAATAGCAATTCTAATAGCAATTTCAGACTCATATTTCGCTACTTTTACACAGTGGTATGAAAGGTTTATAATCATTAGATGACATTTCTTAATGTTTAGCTTTCTAGTTTTCATTGTACAGTTGGGGTGAAAACAAATTAATCAGCCCCAGCTGCAATTTGAGGATCTTTGCTTCAGTCCCTGAAGCAGTATCTTTCTTATTTGATTTCTTCCCCTCTGTATCGATGCGTTTTCCTTCCAGACTGCACTGTGATCAATTGCTGTCGTGTTTCTTGGATTAACTTGGATTTCTCATCTTTTCTATTTCCGTTTCCTTTTTTCTCTTCCAGTAAGGGCTTTAAAGTTTTAAATGTTTAAATAGAACCTCTTTCCCATAAAGCTTGGGATTTGCCAGGATCCCTTCCTAGAACACACACCTGGGAGATGGATGTTGCTGTGTTCTTATCCTAGTTGATATACTTTTATGGCCTTAGGCAGGTCTCTAAACTAGCTACTGGCAGAGCCATGAGGATTAATTGATTAGGCAAAGTGCTGTGTAATGCTTAACATTATGTCTGACTTTAAGAATACTGTACATTTACTGCCAGCCTTGGAAACAAAGTCTGTGATGTTAGTGGGGAAAATTGTATTTTTTTCAGTGGTCTTGCCTGAAAGATGATAATAAGATTCCTGATTCCAGCAATATGAATTCATAATTGCACAGACTTTCTTTTCGTGATGAAATCACTCTGTCATTTCTGTTTCTCCTTGGTAACTGATATTTCCGCTAATATTTCCTGTAACTCTTAGAGAATAACAGAAGTTTATCTATATTTGTGAGGATCCACGTTCAAATAAATTTCAGAGTTGTTGCTATCCATAGTCCTAGAACAGAAGATGGAAAGAAGAGATATCCAGAAGAAAAATATTCTAAACCTGCCTAGAAAAACAAAGCAGTACATAATCCTGGTCATTTTAAATTGTAATTATTTACACATGAAGAATATTGTAAAGAAAATATTCAAAGTAATGAATTTTATCAGCTTTTTAATAGTTTGGTCAGACTTCTCTTTTGTAACAGACATTTTATCTACACTTTAGCATTTATCTTATTTTTATTATTGTGTTGCCTGGGAGCTCAAGTCAGAGTTTTCCATAATTCGTCTATTCTAATTTAAGTTTTCTTGAATATGAGTGACAAGACCTTACATGTAATATGTTTCACTCTGATTAGCACTTTGTATCCTGTCATTAATACTTCTCCATCTTTCCTGACAAGATCTCACCCAGAATATTGTAGTGGTATCTGTGCTGCATCACAGTGATTGCTCATAGTCATCCTCTGATGGACTAATACACCCTCTTCTTTCTCCTCATTTGTTATTTCCAACTTGTCACAGGAATTTTTACTACTATGTGTATGACCATGCACTTTGTTTTATCTAATTTCATTCTGTTTCTGTTATTGCAGAATTACCCATTCTCCTTTGGTGTGGAACACAGTCTTTCTTTGTACTAACGGTTTATCACAGACCTAATTTCTGTGACAAGGTCACAAGGGAGAACATTAAGTATGTCCGAAGACAGATACTTGAGGAATTACCCTAACAGTTTCTCTCCAGCCTGATACTTCCAATTGTTTTCTCTTTAGCCAGTGCTATAGAAATACAAGGACAATTTTCCTGTTAAGTTTATACATTAATCTTAGATTGTATAAATCATACTGAAGTGTGAAAATGGATCTCCCAACAGTGATCAGAGAAGACTCTAAGAGGTTCCAGACGTTATTCAGGTATTTGCAAAGCAGCTCCACTCAGACCACTGTGCCAGCACTAAAATTTCCAAACCGAGCATCACATTTAAGAAGGCATCCCTGAAATTGTTACTTGCTCTGACTCTGCCCCCAGGACTGTCTTTTTGTGTCTCATCCTTCTGCCATGTAGTGCCGAGAAGAGCCTGGCTCCATCTTCTTGGGAACCTTCTCACAGTTATTGAAAAAACTGCCATTAGGTCCTCCCAAAGCCACCTTTTCTCCAGGCTGAACAAGCCCACTTCTCGCAGGATCTCCTCACCCAGCCTCTGCTGTAGCCCCCTGACTGTCTTGGTGGCCCTTCGGTGGACTCACTGTGGTTTATCAACATCTTTCTCATACTGGGAGGCCCAAACTGGGTGCGGTATTCTCAATGCAGTTGAAAGCATGCTGAGTGAAGGGAGTTAATCACTTCTAATGATCTACTGGCTATGTGCCTGGTGGTACAGCCCAGGATGTTGTTGTCCTTCTTTGCTGCCAGGGCACACTGCTGGCTCGCGTTGTTGCTGCCAATGTCCTCAGCTGCCCAGCCAGTTGGTCTCCAGCCTGTACTGCTGCGTGGGGTTTTTCCTTCCCAAGTGCAAGACTTTCATTTGTCCTTGTTGAATTTCATAATTTTGTATCAGCCCAACCCTCCAGCCTATCTAGGTCCTTTTGACTGGTGGCCCTGCTCTTGGGCATGGTCAGCTGGTCTGCCCAGTTTGGTGTCACCTGGAAACTTGGTGAGAGCACACTTCATTGCCTCCTCCTGGTCATTGGTAGATGTGAAACAGAACAGGTCCCAGTATAGACCTGTGCCGTACTCCACTGTTTACAAGCCTCCAGACTGAGGACAACACATTAACCACTAGCTTCTGAAACCAACTATCCAGACAGTTTTTTATCCATTACATCAATTTATCAATGTCACTTTTTTTTTAATAATTCAGTTATTACATTAAGTAACATTTTATCATAGAAATGCATTTAAGCCCATGTTGGTGAGGGACCAGGGTAGTCTGGAGAAAAGAAAGCTGTGGATAATACTGCTGCTTTTAAATCTAAACTTCTAAACCTAAATTGATTTGATTTATTATTAGATGATCCTGAGCTAAGAAGTTTCTGAAACTGGCTGTTCAGTGGAATGCAGTGTAGAGGCACCCAGACTGGTGTATTATAATAATTTATAATAATATCATGAATCTAGTGAGGTTTGTTAACTCAGACGAAGAGCTGTGTGAACCATGTTACTTCTGAACTCAGGCTTGCCTGAGAATTGCTATAGTCATATTTGTGTGCTGTTGCTTTGGTATGGTAGACTTAAGCTAGCAGGCACATTACTATTGTAAGTATCTCTGCACCTGTGTCCTGATTTATCTGCAAAGTCAGTAGCCCACCCAGATATTCGACCGAGTTATTGGCTATAGGCTGACAATGGGGTTTCTTAGTAACTAGGCAGTTGAGTCTGAGTGTATGTCTTTAGTTCATATTTTCCAAGGCAACCTCCTGCTTGTATTGTGCACACAATTTGGCAAATATAAATTGAGTCATTTTCTAAGCTTGTTATCTGATGTCATTCACAAATTAAGCAGATGTTGAAATGACTCCATTTACCTTTAAAGTTATTTGCAATTGTAGAAGAAATGGTGAGGCAAGAACCCGTTTAAAACCAGGCCCTGAACATTTTGGTCTTGCTTTTGCTTTGGTTGAAACTTATGAAAAACTTGCCACTAATGTCAATGGGAAGGAGGTGGGGCGTGTTTGTAGAATAAAGTCATTATGTGGGCTGGTAGGGGTGCAATGTGTGTGAATAAAACTGGTTGATCTCACTAAATGTTAAGAGGTTTGCCCGAAATCACTTTCAATATCCTTTATTGTTTTCTATACAGTAAAGTATATAATTAGGGAACATGTTATACAGCAAACTCAGTTTGAAAAATTAATTTTTAAAACATAAAAGAGGCAGTGACTGAAGTCCTGCCAGGCTCTATTGAATACTCACATGTATTATATTGTAAACATAATATGATTATACTGTATGTTGTCATAATAATTGGCAATGGTATTGGGGTCAGTCATTGAGTGCTCTGTTCATGTGGTAATAGATGACAAGGGCTACAACGTTTGTCGGCAGCAAACTTGTTTTCCTTTCTGTTTTTCTTAGTAAATTGGTTTCAAAATAGTTTTGTGGATTTTTTTTTTTTTAAACCGACTGTCTTAGGATCCAGATGACTTTATCTCTTTTTAATGAGATTTGGGACATTCTCCTTAAAAGTGGTGTTCACTCAGGGCTGCCACAAAGGCTGCATTCTTCACTTTTCTTAAAGCATGGCACTGTGACAACAGAGATAGGAAAGACTTAGTAGCGATCAACAGGGTGGATTAAGTTGGATCCAGTGCGATCCAGGGCTGAAAGGTAGCATGAGTCAGGAGAGAACATAAAAACTGAGTCTGGAGGCCAGCAAATAATTTTAGATTCCTGGATAGGAACAGCTTATCCATTAGTTTCCGTAGGCTTGATGCTGTAATCCTAACTCATGCAAGCCATGTCACTGTGTTCCGGAGGGCTGCCATGTGATGGGAGCTATTCGTTGTGAGTAAGCGTGGCAAAGCTGCTACCTTTATTTGCAAAGGTCCTGAAGGGGCAGACAGGAGAGATAACAATTGGGAAAGGGGCATTTTTCCTGCTGAAACCTTAAGACATTTGTTACTGAGTTAGTTGCTGGAGTTTTACAGGACAAGACCCTGTTAAAAATTACTTCTTTTAAGATCCAGACCATATGTATGACAGAGCTCTGCAGGATCCTGAAAGTCAATTTGTGGTGGCTTGAGGCATTTGCAATAGGCATGCATTTCAGTTATGATGGAGTGAATTTCACCTAATACAAGTTTAACAGCCGAAAAAACGTTGCCTATACCAGCTTTACATCTTCCATCAAAGTCAGACTGTAAGCCTCGACTACTTAGCTTAAGATTCCTGCAAAATCAGCACCAACACACACCCTATGCATCACCATTCCTTTACCTTTACATATATCGTGCACTTTTTGCCAGTTTGAGTCAGCTCTCGCTGACTTCAGTTGCACATGATATAGCCATATGCTTCCACCCTTCCCAGGCTTCCATGCCTTTTCTTGTACTGTTTATGTGCCTGTCCTCCCTGTCCTTGTGTCAATCATTTTCCATCCCATTTCATGGGATGTACCAATCTCCATCTCAAAGCCCACTTGTGTCTGTCTTCATTCTCAGTGTTATTCTTTAGTGCCTGATTCTTTTCCCGTAGTCTCCTTTGGATTACCAGCTGCAGAATATGCTACCTGCATGTATCTCCAGTTCTGCCAGCCGAACAGGAGTTGCAGTATAATCGGTTCTACAGGAATGTCTTGTTCCTGCAAAGCAGACATAACTTTATTCTGTTTTGCACTGATGTATACGCTTTGGCTTGCTTTGACCACATGGGTATTCTGAATCTGCCCAGGTAGTTATATAGAAGGGATGGTATTCAGCTGCCACGTGTTGTCTCTACCTGTAGTCAGCATTTAGAAACGCTGTATATCGCAAGTGAAGAACAGCGCATTTAGTTGAATCTTCAGAGAGAAACGGAAATTGATAGAATACTTGCCCAAAGTGGTATTTATCATGGCCTCTATCACTCTTTTTCCTCTTGAAATACCAGCAGATGTGTGACCTCTTACGTGGTGTGGAGCAGCATGGGGTAAATCAGCCCAAATCTGAGTCACAGGGAAAAGGGACATCCATTTGAACCACTAATACAATATCTAGTTCTTTAGGGATCTTCTATCCAGGGGATGTCCTTCTATAACTGTGTTTAGTTTGTGAACAGCTTTTAAAAATCACCACTCAAAATGGTTTAGTAATGTAAGACTGTTGAAAAACAAATTAAATAGTTGTTAAATACAATATCTCAGCAATTTCCAGTTAGAAAGCACAAAAATTAACATTTTAATGTTTTTTCAACGTTGTAAGGTTTTTATTTACCTGCTGGGGTATTGTTTGATTTCTGATGAATTGGCTGTGGTTTTTTCTCACTAAGATGTAGCGAGAGGTGCATGTGTATATTCTAATGCACAGTGTATTCTCAACTCAGGTATAATTATTGCAAACTACAGATGTTTCAAGTGCTTTTCTCCTCAATATTCTGATTGCTAATTACGTGGCTAATCAGCATTTTAAAACAAAATTTGCACATAAAGAGTCTAATTGTCCAATGGGGACATGCTAACAGGTTCTCTCCCTGCACAAGTGCTCTGCACAGTAAGACATGCATTAGCTGCCTGGGATCAAAACAGAATCAGAAGAGTTTTTGTAGCGTACAGAGTAGCTGAAAATTGTTTTTCAAAACCGCTGTAAATTTTTCTTCGTGTACTTTACACCCTGTGTGGGGAAATCCATTCATGCAACAGTGCCCAGTACCGTAATTTGGACTGATTTAGCTTGTACTTTAACCATGTAAAAAAAAAAAAAAAAGAAAAATCCTGATGTCTCCACAATCTTTTGTGACTTTTGTCCACTCTGCTGCTTTAGCAGTCAAGCTCTTTAGACCGTGAAAAATCTTGAAGGCACGGCTGTGCTTAGCCACACCTCTTTCCCTGAAGGGAATGGCAGAATCTGATCGAAAGGTTTCCTGCACCAGTAAGCAGAGCCAGTAACTAGAAGTTGGGCCTGTTTATATCCTCTAGACTGGAAAATTCAGAAAAGGGCAGGTTTGACATTCCTGATATTTTAAGGTAGTATGCCTGAAGGCACACAACAACCTAGTCTTAAGAAAATACCCTCTCCAAATGTTTACAGCTTTTTTGGTACCTTGTACTAAAGAAGGAAAGGAGCACATGGATACAGCTTTTCCTTGATGAGTCACCTTACTCCTTACAATTCTCCCTTTGATAAAATTATTTGCAGAGAGGCTTAAAGCTGTTTTCTTCAAAGTGACACAGTTTATTAGAAAACTGAAAGACCGTGAGTTAGCTTCTGCTTCTTGCGCATTGATAGATTTACACCTACCTTGCTTTGGAGGCAACTGAAGGGGTAGATGCAGAGTTTGTAAGCATGAGGGCTGCACCACTTTGGAGTCACACTAAATTCTTTGTGCTTCATAGTACCCTACCCGTTCAGCAAGGACTGTGGAAAATGTTGTCTGTCACCCTTTAAACAGTTCAGTATTTGCACTTCTCTTAATCATCTGTCACAGAGCAAAGTTCAGTAGGTTGAGGAAGTATTGTTTAGGTGCAATTGATCTAAAAATATATCAAAAGGAAAACTACTGTATATGAACAAATTATGGAGAGGCTTTATATAGGCTTGTTGATGTCTGTAAATACATAAAACAAGGAAGCAGCAGCTTATGACATGGCTATTTCTGGAAAAGCAGAAGGTCTGACTGTCATTATTACACCATACACACAGCCAAGCAGTTGCTCCTGAAGAAATTGTGAGTGGAACCCCAAAATTAGAAAATTGGAACTATTTCCATAGTGTTGTGAGCTCTTTGCTCCAGATCTTGCCTCTGCAAGTCAATGACAAATCACATATTAATGTCAATGGGATCCAGTTTAGGATTTTTGCTTCCCTCTCCCCCCATCTTTTCTTTAAACAAAACCCTTTTCTTATCCTTTCCAGGAAATACCCATTCTGATGATAAGCCTGAGGATCTGACAATCTTTAGTGATTTCTGGCAGATCTCAACATAAAGCATTCCAAAATTAGTGGTGTCAGCTAACTTCTTCAGAAGAGAGAGTAAAATATATTTTCTGTATCCACGGGGGGCGGTGGGGGGTGGGGGGGGAGGCTAGAAGGAACTACTAAGTCAGTTAATTTGTCATTATTACCCAGTTACCTCTGTACAGAATATTTTGTGTTCAACTGGAGTAGTAAGCATGCAAATACATGCTGAGCTGCAACACTCAAAAAGGTATCCAGACTTGAAGACCTCAAGAACTAAAGATGCCGTTGAGAATTCCTATGGTAATTTGAGTTATAAATAACTTGTTGTTTAATATGCCTGGTTTCCTACCTGAACTTTGTGTTTACACTAAAGAACCCCGTAGGAGCCAGTATTTTCTGTGATATATTAAATCAAGCTAGTTAATTATGTTAACAAGTGAACTTTACGTCTTTCCTTCAAACAGGTCACTGTAAGACATTCTCCTCTTCAAATCATTTTTTCTGCTTTTTTATGTTACATCTTGAAAACATTCTTTCTAGAATGCGAAACTTGGCGTGGTGTTTCACTGCAGGTTTCACCGGTGCTACGTATAGTGGTATAAAGCTGTTTTGCTTTTGTATCTATACATCCAAGGATCATATTAGGGGTTTTTTTGCTACAACGTCAGCTGTTTGTCACCTGTAATTCTTGGTACCTTTCAGACCATGTGTGTTCCAGGGAGGAGACTTGGCTGCTGATGGAGCTTTTAGTTCTAATCCCTTTGCGTTTGGCTGTATTAAGTTGTGTTTAATTAGAACTGGCTTAGTTTATTAAGTGATTCATATTGTTCTGCATGACTATCTTCAACTTTCATCCTCACAATTTTGTTAATCTTGCAAATCTTACTATCATGGATGTAAATATTTATTTCCAAATTACTTATGATTTATATTTATTTCCAAACCACAAAAGCCCTAAAGCTTGTGTTACAAGTCTCCATTCGTTATTACTTTGTTAGATCTTTCAGTTTTCAGTCCATTTAACACGTTTTATTGGTATCGTGTTGTGCTAATTTTCATGAGAATGTCATACACTATTAAGTCAACTTCTCTCCACAAATATACTGCAGATATACGATTACTTTCCTCAGCGAAATGTCTGTCTCATCAAACAATGCAATACAAGGTATATTTGCCACAAAACTGGGTTGACTGATATTAATTGTATTCTGGTACTTTAATTCTTTATTAATTTTATAACAGCTTTATTACCTGGAAGTAACGTCAGACTAACTACCCATTAGGTCTCTGAATCATCCTGCTGGCCTTTGTTATTATTGGCACAACATTAGCACTTTTCCAGTCAAATGGAATTTCCTTGGAATGCCTTAATTTATTAAAATAAACATGATTAGTTCTCAGGCTTTCTCAGTCTTAGGTGTGAGGTAGATGGATTGGCTGATTTTAAAATGTTTATTTCTAGTACCTGTTGTGTAACGTCCTGCTTGGTTACTAAGGGACTGGAAAATAGTTCGACGTCATCATGTGACATAAGAACATCTGTCTAAATATGGGATAGAAATATTTCTAAAAATTTCTGTCTGTCCTGCATCACTATTAAAAATTTTTTCATTTCCATCTGGCAAAGGGTTTATATAACTGCTAGGACTATTGTAGTCTTGATACTTCTATTTTTTATTTATTTTTATTCTTCATGTTACAGTGATCCTGTCAGCTGTGGACTTTCCACTAATGTTTCTAGCTTGCCTTATTGATTTTTTTTTTCCCTTCATAACTCCTAATTCATACGGATTATTACTGTTTATCTTTATTTGTTATATAGTATTTTTTATTATGAACTACTGCTTACGTTTGAGTAGTGAAAGAAGACACCATTTTTAGCCAAAACTATCTTCTCCTTTACTGTGGAATTATAAATTCTTGACTATCTTAAGATTTGTTCTTAAAGAAACCTCTCACTTTTGACTTTCCCACATGAGTTTCAATCATCATTTTAATTTGTCTGCTAGGGTACTGAGGTTGCAGGTTACTGACAACTGTAACACATGTACCACACCCATGGCTTTATGCAGCAGTGTTTCCCTCATCTCTTCTACTCCTTCTGACCTCTTCATGTGGTCTTATTTAGCATTTAAATAGGGTGAATCATTGCACAATGTTCACTAATAATACTGGCATCATTCTTTTGCTTTGGTGATAATTTCATGTTCTCTGGCTTATTAAGTCTTTCAATCTCAATACATAAAGGCCTGTAAAATGTCATCTTTTAATACTCTTTGCCAGGCTAATTCAATTTCTTCAGGGACTGATTGAGCACACTCTGTATTTGCCTTCTTACCAGCTTCCTCGGGTGTTGCTACTTTAACATTCTCCTGTCTACTCCAGCTTATCTCCAGATCAGAAGGAGGTAAAGAACCCTCCTCTTTTAGAGTTTTTCTAAGAGGTAAGATTACCATGGTGAGTGGATTTTCATAAAAGTCCTGTTAATGAAGTCTTCCCAAGTCATGCACTTGTTTGTTATCCATCTGACCATACTTACTCTGAGGATAATGTCATTTGTTCCAGAAGCGATACTGCAAAAAGGGTATTTCAGATAGATTTCATCACAACACATGTTCTCTATGTAAAATTTTCACTAGTGTGCCTTCCACACTGGTATACCAGCAGAAGCCAAAAGTAAATCTCATTTTTTGGATGGTCTTATACACCAGGCCCTTCTTTTAATTTTGTGCATTTTGTCTCTGTGACTCAGACTCCTGCATATTTGCAGGATGTGTCAGCTTTTTATTCCAAACTGGTGTGTGTTTTTCTTTCTTGTTTTAAAATAGTGTGTAGTGAATTCAATGGCATAATATAAAGGGTATTAAGGTAACTATAGCATCCAGCTGTTTTGTTAGTGAAGTTAAAGGCAGCTCTCCAGGAGTAAAGCACACTGCATTTTTTGCAGTGAGCATTCAGATTTGGTCAGCATTCAGAAACAATAACCATTCTGAGGTGATAAACAAAAATTGTGGCTTGGACATGCCTCCTTGCTTTAGTATTTTAAATCAAATGCCTTCCAAGGGCAGGGCCCTTAGCGCAGTTCTCCCCTCTGACTTCCTTTTTCCTTCCTGAAATAAAATAATCGTCACTGCAGGTTCTCTTGTCTGCAGCAGGTACTCCCAGCAAAAACTGTTTCTTTTGCACGTATGTTGCAATTAAGCCTTTTAAAAAATTATTTTAGTAATATTCCTGCTTAAACATGCCAATTAGCCCAGACTAGAGAGGAAACCGGAAGTAAATCATTATTTCTTTCTGTGGGTTTTCCTATCTGAGAACAGAAATACTGAAAGATGATCAGAGAGGAAAAGACAGCTGACAAAATTCAACTGCACCTCTTCGTTCATGGGCTTGCAGGCTCGTTTATAACTGGGGAAGGAGAGGGAACAGTAAGCAAGCAGAATTAGAACGTAGAAAAAATTTTAAATGCAGGCTTTTCTTTTCCTAATCCCTAGCTATTTTGTACTGTGTTAAAATGGTCGTCATCTTATACAGATTTCATCTGATATTTTCCAGTGATAGAGACTCAAAAGTGCCTGAGTGTCACACGTTTAACCTGCGGTCTTGGTATGATTTGTCCAGATCATGTTGCTGAAGAAATCTTTAGATCTCATGAGTACATAAGAACACTTATTTCCTTCCTGAATGAAGATCATAGAAGTACTTTCTGTAAAAGCCAGTACAGTCCTACTGTAGTAGCAGTGTTACATTTGACATGATAAATGCAGAAAAAGTACTAAGAAAGAGTCGCAGTGACTGAGCCACATAGTCTTTCTGAATCCAGACTTGTTTGGATGTTTTGAAAGAGAAAATGAAATTGTCACATGGTTGCTGATTACATAGTGACTGAATTGTTTCAAACTACGTGTGCTTTGGGAGATAGAGTCTGCAGCTGGGAAATCCCCAGCATGTGACTGGTACAGCTGTGTTTGATAGTGTGATTAAGCTTTTCTGCCGACCTGAGTATTTCACCGCGTTGCATCTGTACCTGTGGGTGTCTGCCTGTTGCAGCATTCGAGTGACTGCCAAACATTCCCAGTCTTTCAGAATTTGCATCAGCATGTGAACATCTGAGCTGCTTGAACTGTGCTCATCTTTTGCTGATAAAGCCATGGGGAAGCAGAGTACCAAGTGCAGCAGAGAAGAAAATTTCTCTTTAAGGGTGAATACAGTAGCTTTAAGTCATCTGCATTTGTGCTATCCTGCCAAAGGACATAAATCAATGGTTAGGAAAAGGGGAAGCTTGGACTTCTGCTTTTCTTTGAGCTATTTTTATGCTTATCCATCCCCATCTTGTTCCTAGGTTTCCTCCTCCTGGGGCATCTTGTCAGCAATCAAGATGGTGAGTTGTTTGGGATAGGAGCTTTTTGTTACTTACTGGCGCACTGCCAAGGATAAAAGGACCCAATTCCTTATGGGTTTATAAGATTTTATTATTTTTTTCGTAATATAACCCTGTGATTTCAACTAGTGGTTTGTTGGTTGACTCATTTTGACCCACTGCATTGTATAATACGTAGAAGCGTTAGGCAGTGGGTCGTGCAAACTGTCACTGCATTCACGTGGGAAAAGAGAGGTGCAATACTGTGGCTTTGAAGTGACCCCTTGTATGGTTGCAAAACAGGCCTCTAGCTACATGCTTGGAAATTTGGATCATTAACAATTGCAAAGCATCACTGTGATGACTTCACCTGGTTGGCAGTCAAACTTTTTCACAATTCTGCCATTCCCTGGAGATTTACTAACACACCGTGGGCTCCGCTGCCTCTCCCAGATATGAACTCATAGCGCAACACCATAGTGAGTAGCAAGCTCCATGACATTCCAAGAAACCATCTCTCCTGGGTTTTAGAGTATCAATTATATGATCCCTAGAATACTATAATCTCTGACAAGAGCAAGCTACTAAGAAAGGAAAAAAAATGCACTGAAGCACCGGTTTACAACGTTTTGTGTATTGTGAATAAATGCACTACTTTTCACTGTTTGTACAATATTTGCAGCATGGTGTCCGTTTAAAATACATTTAGCCTTTGCTTCTCAGATTTATCATACATTTCTTTAATATGTGTGATGTCCTGGTAGAATCCAGTGGGGCTCTGATCTTTCTCCTCTATCTCAACTATGCTGGTTTTGGGGTTGGATTATAATGGTGCTGCTTCAATCTTCCTGCCAAAGCTTTGCAGTACATTTAAAACATGTTTTCCTCTTGATGTGTGTCACCTTATGTTTCTAGAGACCAAGTAGGGCTTTTTCTCTGATATTTAATTAATTGTTTCAAAATGCCTAATGGGGTGAGATATTACTAGTAGGTGCTTGAGAGGATTTTGGTCTAGTGTTTAATTTTATGCCTGTGATTTTTCACAGATTGTGGTGAAAAGGTCTGTGGTGCAATGCTGTAGTGTCTTAACCTTACCTTCCCTAGTTCTAAGTTTGAGCTCTGTGTGTTGACAAAATTTAATGTTTGTGCTCAGGGTTGCTTGCTACCAGGTTTACATTGTAAGTGGCAGAAAGGAAAGTTAGTTGTACAAATAAATGTCACTTTTTAAATACAGAACTAGATTCTCTATCTGCGGATTGCTATATTATTTATTCATATAACATTGTTTCTTTTTATCATATTTTTTTAAAAATTGTCCCTTTGCAAGGCCTCTAGGGGCTGATACTTCAAAAGTCTAAGTATTCTCTGCCTTTGCTCATTTCGTAATGAAGAACAACCTATGCCTTAGTTCATCTGGTTAATTAGTCAAAGGATAGTGAGAGATGACACCAATGTTTGATAGAGCATGTAGTAAGGATTAGCACAACAGCAAAAAATCATGAGATGAGCTATTTTTATTCCCCTAATTTTTTGGTTCCCGATTTCCATATGTTATATATATTTCTCTGTATTGTGTTTGAGGAAGTAGTCAGATGAAAGGTCACAACTGTTTCATGAAAGTGGGTGAATCATATACTGATTCACTGTGTACAGGCAGCGTATACTCAATGTATTTGGACTGTGCATTCCTTTATTTGTCTGCCGTCTGTTCTGCTGTGGGAACCTAACTTAAAAGAGATTAATTGTGCTGCAAGTCAGTTACATAGAAATGGTGTTGCAATATAGCTTTATGGACTTGAATTGGAAATTACATAGTTCATTTAAATTGCACACACAGTACAAATTTAGGCCGCATCCCCAAAATCTTTGAGATATAATTTAGATGAGCAGGAATTTGATTGACAAAAGTAGGATGTGGGGAGCGTGCCCATTGCTTTGGCCATGAGATAGAGAATGTGCTCTCTTCGCTGACTTTTGTGATCATATACAAGTGTCGTAGCTTAAGAACATGTTGCCTCTCCAGATTCACGAGCTGTAACAGCTTGCGTGATGCAGAGCAGCAATTTTGCTCTTGCTTTCCTATCATTGGCACGTGGAAGAAGGGACTGACCACTTGGGAAGATTACAAGAATGCCATCAGAGTATGCAGGGATGAAATGAGGAAAGCCAAGGCCTCCTTGGAATTAAACCTGGCAAGGGATGTCAAGGTCAACAGGAAGGGTTTCTTCAAGTATATTGGAGGCAAAAGGAAAACTAGAGAAAATGTGGGTCCACTGTTGAATGAGACAGGAGCCGTGGTGACAGAGGATGCAGAGAAGGCAGAATTACTAAATGCCTTCTTTGCTTCAGTCTTTACTGCTCAGGCCAGCCCTCAGGAGTCCCAGACTTTGGAGGTAACAGGGAAAGTCTGGACAAAGGAATACTTCCCCTTGGTTGAGGAGGATCAAGTTAGAGATCAACTAAGTAAACTGGGTATCCATGGGCCCTGATGGGATGCACCTGCGAGTGCTGAGGGAGCTGGCAGAAGTCATTGCTGGGCCCCTCTCCATCATCTTTGAAAGGTCCTGGAGAAGAGGTGAGGTGCCTGAGGACTGGAGGAAAACCAATGTCACTCCAGTCTTCAAAAAGGGCAAGAAGGAAGACCCAGGAAACTACGGGGCGGTCAGCCTCACCTCCATCCCTGGAAAGATGATGGAACAGCTCGTTCTGGGTGTCACCTCAAAGCTTATGGAGGAAAAGAAAGCTATCGCAAGTAGTCAACATGCATTCACCAAGAAGAAACCATGTCTGACTAATCTGATGGCCTTCTATGAAGGCGTGACTGGACGGATAGGTGAGGGGAGGGCAGTGTATGTTGACTTCAGCAAGGCTTTCAACACGGTCTCCCACAGCATCCTCATAGGGAAGCTTAGGAAGTGTG
>VYZM01017513.1:254828-281500 GCA_013398915.1 Dromas ardeola
GACAGGGAACTGCTGGAGAGGGCACAGCAAAGGGCTACAAGGATGATTAGGGGACTGGAACATCTCTCTTATGAAGAAAGGCTGAGGGACTTGGGTTTTTTCAGTCTGGAAAAAAGATGGCTGAGGAGAGATCTTATCAATGCTTATAAATACTTTAAAGGGTGGGTGTCAGGAGGATGGGGCCAGGCTCTTTTCAGTGGTGTCCAGTGACAGGACAAGGGGTAATAGGCACAAACTTGAGCATAGGAAATTCCATCTAAACATGAGGAGGAACTTCTTTGCTTTGAGGGTGGCAGAGCACTGGAGCAGGTTGCCCAGAGAGGTGGTGGAGTCTCCATCTCTGGAGACATTCAAAACCCGCCTGGACGTGTTCTTGTGCAACCTGCTGTAGGTGACCCTGCTCTGGCAGGGGGGGTTGGACTAGTTGATCTCCAGAGGTCCCTTCCAACCCCTACCATTCTGTGATTCTGTGAGATGGGAAAACTCCCACAGGTGGGGTTTGAGGAGGACAGAGAGGGAAAATCACGTGTCCCAGACAAAAATTTGAATTAAAATAATCACCAACGATTGTAATCAAGATGATGGAAAAGTCTGGGCTAGTTTTGTTTGTTTTTTCTTTAAGAATGTCCAGGGCAAAGTTGACGCATTTTTAAATGTCATATCTGCTCAGTCATTTGGCGAACGTGCCTAGTTCTCTGTTACCACCAAATTATCTAACGTGGTGGGATTTAGCCAGCCTCACATGCTTCACCACAGTGTGGTAGGTCATTTGACAGTATGAGGAACATAATATGGTAATTAGGGAATCTTGTCTTTCTTCTTTTTTCCCCCTCCAAAATAGACAACTTCATGCTTGTGGGAAGGTACCGTGCTAGCAGTTCTGGGAAGCGACACTTTCTCTTTAATCCCTGAACAGATACGATACATAGAGTTACACTGCAGGCTTTCCTCTTGCTGGCATGACTGCATCTCCATTCTCACGTGGAAATGAAACCTTTAGGGCTGAAAGAGCAGTTCAGGCCAGCTCAGCATTTATCCCATTGTTATTACACCTTCTTGCTAAGACTAGCAAAACTTTAAAACCAGAAACTCTCTGTAACTTCAGCCAGAGCAGACGAGAGTCCCAGTTACCAATACTGATGCAAACGTGAAGCCCCATCTGCTAGAGTTACTATCTTTTATTCGAGACATCCCATGTCCTTCTTGTAAATCACACAGTCCAAAACTTGTACCAATTTCATTGGTACATTTCTGGGCTGAGGCCTTGGGTTTCTTCTAATGACAAGTATAATTGCAGCTCCTCTGCTCTGACCTTTAGTTGGCTTAATGTAGGCATCCAAGCTTGAAAGTAGTACATTGTACAATGGGAGTTCGAGATTGGTTTTCTCTTACTACACCTACAAGTGGAATGCCAGCGTGATGTGCTCAGAAATGAATATAAACACTGAGCAGAACAAGTAGAAGCACTGTTGGACACAAAGGTTCAGTATAACTTGGGCACCATAACTTCATTCTTACAATGCCATCTTGAAGATTTATTTTTTCCAAGCAGAAATAAATCTAAATAAATCTATTTTTCAGCCTTTCATCTTCAGTTGATATAGAATTAATGTATATGGAATTGAACAAATTTTGTCAGTTTTACAATGCACGTCTTTGGAATTACCCTACAATTTGATTTATTGACCATTGCTTCATTCTAGCAGCCACTGTGTTTTCTGCAGCTAAAAGAAGGTGTTAAAACCTGATTTGGAATATGAACTGACAAAAGTGGGAAGAGAGAGAATGTCTCTGCAAAGTGTCTGTAATTACTTACCTTCAAATATACAGGCATTATGCAATATATGATCTTAAAAGTGATTTTATCCCCTCTTGTTATGCACAAAGCTTATCTCCTTTTGAGATCAAAATTTACAATAGTCAAGGGGAAAATCTAGGACTAGTGGTTTCCCTTAAATTTGTTTTTACAATTATTTGTATAATTTCTCTTCTCCTCTGATGAATTTAAGCAGTTTGTTTCGTATGTAATTGTATCCAAGGGGAAGATGCAGCTGGATTAAAGATATGTGTTTATGTGTGTGTTTGAATAATCTATTACTAACCAGTGAGGTGATTTCCTGCAGTAAGGAGGTTTTACTGATGCCCTTTATTTTATGTAATTTTATGTTAGAGAAATTATATCGTATTTTAAAAGACAGTCAGGCACATCAGAAACTCTGGAAAAAAAGAATAAGTGCAGGCTTCTTAGATATTTGAACAATTTGGACTAATGGGCAAAACTAAGCAGTCTTGAAAGGGGGGAGCACGTATGCAGAAGAAAAAGAGCTGAGTCTGGGAACTAAAACGGAAAAACCACAGAGTGAGTAGGAAGCATATCTTGGGTAAGAGTAAATAAAAGCTGAGGAAGAGCTCTTGGGGCTGCATCCTGCTTTACCATCTGGGGACACTTTCAGCTGTCTCATTTGTTTAATTCTTCCACATCTGGAAAAGATGTGACCCTGTAAAAGGCCTTGTTACTTTTGTCTTGAAACTATAGCTGATAAATAAATTGGGGGGGGGGGTAAAAACAAACAAAGAGTAAAGTCAGTTCTTATTTCTGCTTCCTGCCTGTGGGAGGTTTATACCTCTTCAGCGAGAGTGAAAGCAAACAGGTTGAGTACCTGTATTTGGCACAGCTGAGAGGCTGAAACTGCGATGAGGAGCACAGCCTGGAAACAGTGTCAGGAGTCTCCCAGAAACGATCTGGCATTGATGATGAAAATTCCTGTGCGCTCAGCAGCAAAGGTGCTGCAGAAGGGTCCCACTCCTCCCCTGGCTGCTCCCTCCTGTCCCCTGGCTGTGGCAAAGGCCGATCCAGCAACCTCTGCAGCTGTGCTGAGGCTGGTGAGGTAGAAAGTCCAGTGAGCAAGGTAGAAGGAAGGGGGTAACAGGCATGAGCGGGTGGGGGAATGCCTCGAAATGATAAATTAATGCTAGTTATTAAAACTAGTTATTATTTGTGAACTTGATAATAATTAAACCAGTTTCTATTTTGGAGTAAAATTCTATAGCAGTATCTTCTAACTGGAAAGACCTGATTTTTGTCTAGGTGGTCAGATAAAAATGTTAAGAGCTGAATAGTTCAGCTGGTGCCAAAGTTAATTGTGCTTCAGCAGCGATTAATGATCCGATTCAGCCTCCAGTGAGGCTGTGGTTTCACAAACCCTTCTTTCTCACTGTATTGCCATCCACTCGCTGTTCATTCTTGCTTGCTTCCCACCTTCCTCCACATATTCACATGCGCCAGTGTAACAGTTTGTGTGACTGCACGGGGAATTAGATCAGGAAACTAATTCAGTTTTTTAAAAAATCTTTTTTATGGGGGCAGGGGAGGGTTATTTTCCTCAATACAGTCCAACATGTGCTGTGCCAGCAGTTGTCCTGGCACAAATAAGGTTGTGGTGTAAAGTGGGAATAAGCTGGAGGGAACGAGGTATTAAAGCCAGCACTGTTGCTGAAAGAGATGTTTGTGAAAATACACCTTGTTTTGGTGCAGAGCAGCAGGAAAATGGGTGTAACTAACTCTTCCGGGAATTGCTGGGTTATACATGGTCATTTTGCTCAGAACAGAGACCTAGCTCTGAGTGCTTGTGGACCCCCATTCAGATCCCTCTTTTCTGTAGTAAGCTGAACAGAAATCTCATTGCTTCTAAACTCTGGAAGAGCGTACTGTATGGATGTAAATTTATTCACTGATAGAACAGAAAAAAACCCAACCAACCTGAAATTTTCTATATGATACTCTTGGCCATTGGTGTAGTCATTTTATTGTCCTTTTCTCCATTGTGCCCTGGGCGCTGCTGCTACAGGAGATGTTGCAAATGGCCTGTCCTGCTGCACAGATGTATGTCCCTTCCAGGTATTCAACTCAAATCTGCCATTCCTTGTGCTGTAAGTCAGCCCTGCTGGACTGCAGTCGCGGCACACAGAGCCTGTTCACTCCTGTGTATCTCACGACTTTCCCTGAACTGTAGTTCCCTCAGGTACAGAGGTTCCTTGCCTTCCTTTTTCCAGGTGTAATATAGGAAGATTTTGTTCTTTATCCAGTGCTTTCTACTTACAGTTCTCACAGCTAAGTAAGCACCTTCTCATTTCTTACACAGAAAAACAGACATAAATGATTGTAGCAGATTGACCAAGATCACAGCCTGGTCTCCACCAGAGCTTGGAATTGTTAAATAGCACTCTCTCCTCACTGCAGGCCACTGCCCAAGTTGTCTGCATCTTTACAAGGGATCATTTCTTCTGGCAACTTGTTTTGCTTATTTTCGTAGTTGTTATGTTTCTGTGGTATGTATTTTTCATTAATATGGGCTAATTGGGTCATTAAATATTAAATAATGTTAATGAGCGTTATGGTTTGGACAAACCTCAAACCAGGACAATGAGAGACAACCAAATTCTGCTGTATGTCTGCATGCATCTCTCATTGCACACCTGAGACCACGCTCACCTGTATCACTGCTCTTATTCCAGTCCTAAATTCTTCTGGTGCTGTCATTGCCACAGCACGCAGCGCTGTCCTTGTGCAGTGTAGACAGACACCTGCTAAACCCCTTTGGTATTGTGAAGCTCACTTCGCCTGGGCCCTGAGGGAAGAGGCTCATCTCAGAGTCAGAAGCCGAGAGGAGCCTGCACATTGAAGTCAGTGAAACCTAATTCAGAAACCTAAATGGGATCAGAGTTGTGCTATATGACACAATGAGAAGCTAATGATATTAAGGAATAAGGAACAATAATTATCCCCTGACATATTCTTTATTAATTTTATTATCAATTTTGTTATAAAAACTGATTGATCCTTTCAGTTCTGTGCATAGTCTTTTAACAGGTCAGCCGCTTGAAGCCTTACTCCAGTTTTTACTCAGTTCTCAGTTGGGCAACTTTCCCATCAAAGTTGATGCCATTTTGCCTGAGTAAGAGGCCCAGTAAAAAAGAAAGAGCATTTTAGGATTTGTGCCATGTAGTGGTGTTAAGAGTCTTTAAAGCTTCACCTTAATCCCCAGCCCGACAGAGAAGCAAAGACGACACCCTGTCGGCTCTGCCTGGCGCTGGCAAGTGTGCTCGCACCCAAGGTTATCATTGCTGTGGATCTATCTTGATGCTTCTGTCTATCTGCCAGTAAATCAGTAATGTGCCATTTTTTTTCTCCTCACTTTACTACACAGAGTCCTCTACCTTCAGGTTGTCAGATTTCTAAAGGTTGAAGCCCCGAGACTTCTCTACCAAGTGCATTGTGTCAGGGAGGTTACATTATACTGTCCTCTAGTGGTAAAATACTCTGCGTGCAATCTTATCTCGAAAGCAGGGTGCTTTCAGACACGTCCTTCTCTATGTTATTCACACGTTAATATTATTCTTGAAGAACCATCTTGCTTTGAACAGGTTGCCTAATAATAAAAACATTTAGGAAGAAGCTCTTAACAGAGGAACTTTGTAACAAAGTTGATGTCAACTGTGGTAGTGATGATTTGCCAAAATAATTCAGTTTCGGGATTAGTTTTAAGTATCGATTGGCTGACTCAGCCATTCTTCTGTGTTATTCCTTGAACTTGCAAGTGGAAGAATATTTGTTGGAGAAGTACAAAACATCAAGTCAAGGAATTTCAATTATTCCTCTGCTTCAACTGTAGAGTGTTGGCAAAACTTTGGATATCTTTTTTTTCCGTACCAATTTCTGTATGGAGAGTGGAGTGTCAGTAATAGCTACTTCATCACAGTGTTTGAGGGCTGTTGATGGAAACAGAAACAAGGTCCTCAGGGCAAACAATATGTGGTGTAAAAATCAGTAATACATTGCCTGTTACAATAGGACCAAACACTTTGAGAGAATCCTGTCTCAGGAGTGGTATTTTTTATATGCTTGCATAAAACCAGAGTGAGCTCTTGCCATGTGTAGATCACTGGTTTAAAGTTCTTTGTTTTTCAGTGAATTCTTACCTCGTATTACAGACTCCAAAGCAAGATGGAGGCTGAGGAAGAAAAAACAACAGATTTCAAATGTTTCTTTTCCTTTCTTATCATATAGGTATATTTGAATGTGTTTTGTTAATATTTTTAGACATAAATGATTAAATCATTGATTAGTTAGTGTTAATCACCTGTTGATTTAACCTTTAAATTAAAATAAATTAATTCTTTTGAGATAACTAGAAAGTAATAATAATTTCAAGTTACTGTCTGGTATCCATCTAATTAATGACACACAGGTGAAAATTCCACCAATTACCCTAGTGATAATTAATAACTCTTCTAATAGAAGAAAACTCACATGCATTTTTCTGGACTCTTCCACAGGAATAAGTATAGAAATAATGAATGTCATAAGAAACTGAGCATCACCTCCAGTCGGTGTCACTATTTTTCCCCCAATGGAGCAGTAATCCAAGCGACTGTAGATGTCCAGAGTACAGCAATTAGGTAATTATGATTAATGATTTTCATGAGTCCAGACTGATGGGAAGGTGTCAGAAAAATCAGCATTCAGGTTGCTGTTAACTCTTGGAAAAGTTTTCATCTATATACGTTCTAGAAGGAGACGCTGCTGACGAGTAATTACGGCTCAGAGCAGTCCGTTTTTTTTTGTTTAGCCATGAATGCTAGTTGTCCTGTGGCCATCAGGATATCACTAGGAATTCAGTTGCCATTTGGCCATCACTTAACACTTACCTAAAATCTGCCTGTAGACAAAGCTGCCTCATGGAAGACATATCCTGAATATCTTGCTGAACTGCATGACCTTGATGTGAAGCTCGAGTGCCAGGGTTGGAACACGCAATGACTTTGTGTTTCATCACCGAATTTTTACCTAACAAGACCCAAATCATTGCTATAGTGTTATTCTGACATATAATAGACTGGATCTTAAAATGTGTGCTAGATTTGTTGTCTCCTAGTGCCTGTGTGGATGATGTAGCTTTCTTTTGTGAATGGGCAAAAAGCCTGGGTTTTGTCTTTAAATGCTTTGAAGTTGAAGTAGTTTTGTCTCTCTGTTTTCTGAGGCCACTATTCAGGACTCAGCAGATGGACAAATAGTCAACTTCGGTCATTTCAGTGAGGCAACTGGGCAGTTAATTTAACACTGATCAAAGCTAACTTGAGGGGTGGCAGATGGATGCTGTATCTCAATGTGTTTCAAAGTATTGTTATAAAGGCATCAGTGAAGGTTTTGCTGTGGAGGAAATAGGAGTAATGTAAATTCTGTGATTTGTCAGACAAACCACACTCTTCTGTGCCTGCTGTTTGCTTGGGTGACTTGCTTTGTATGCAATACCTTTCCGACATATGAGGTTTTAAGACACTGAAGCATTACTTTGATACATGTATAGTTCACTACCTGTGTGGTCCACCACCACATAGGCCCTAGAGTTGGCTAACAACATTAGTTCAACTCAGCATGCCTCCCTAGACTGGCCAACGAGTGAGGCTTGCTGACAACTGGCCTGCTACTGCTAATGAGGCTTGAGATGAAGCCATACATCGCAGATCAGTGCCATGGATCTCCGCCTGCATAAATAAATTGTGGGTAATGTTCACCAACAGCTGTTGTTACGTGATCACTTACAAACACAGGACACAATATTGAAACCAAATAGCCCTCACGTACATAGTCACCAGGGAGACTATGAGCTCCTCTATCAGGTATTCTCAGTTGCCTGGCGTGGGGAGTGTCTGCTGATTGGGGTGTGCCACATGGGTACCAAGATAGATCCCTAAGGTGAGACAACATGAACAGCTCTGCTTTACAGCAAGTCCAAGATACATCCCCTTTTAAAAAAGATTTCAAACTGAAAAATGTCTAATAATTCTCCAAATGTCATCTACTCTGCCTTGCTTAGATGCCTCCTTTAAAAACACAAGAAGAGGAGCAGTGTTTCGATAAAATATTTAAAGAACTAGATCATTGTTCAAAGGTTATTGTTAAAGAGGCTGCACTTGATTTTCAGAACCTGAAATTCTGATTTCAGCTTTCGATTTCCATTGATACAGCCTTGCTGCTTCAATAGAGCCTGTCTGGCTTTCCAATGACATCAAATATGGTCTGAAATCGTAAGAGAAAACTATTTGCTCTCATTTTTCAGTCACAGTAGGGTATATCCAGAAGTCTATGAATATATTGATTTACAGTCTTTCTGAAAGTAGATTCTAATGATGTTAGCAATTGAAATCAACCCCCATGGACATTTGGTAGTCAAGAAACATTTTATTTAATTTAAGCACAGAATTAATATTAAGCTATACCAAGCACTAAGCAGCAGTAAGAAGTGCCTTGTGGACATTTCTTTCTTCACATTTTCTCTTTTTTTTGTTGGGTTTTGTTTTGTTTTGTTTTGTTTTGTTTTTGGTTTTTTTGTTGTTTTGTTTGTTTGTTTGGGATGAGTGTTTTTGTAGCAGCACAGTTAAAAAAACCTTGCAAGGAAGTGCACAGTAGAGTGTAGTATTTTAGCAGAGGGCACAGCAAAAGTCTTGAGGCTTCTTCTGGTTTTGTTTTTTTAGTTGAATTTTTTTTTCTTTTTTTATATTAGGAATAACTCTATTTCAGCTTGATCTGCTGTTTGGCTTATGTGTGATGGATTTTCTATACATATGTGTTGTAAAAAGAAAATCAAATTTCTTCTTATGCTGTCAATTTTGTCGTAAGTAGCGTATCCTGCTAATTTTGGGTCTTCACATCGTATTATCTTTTTTTACCCCGTTGTCTGCATACTGTTTTCTCTTTAGAAGCTGAAAAATTTGCTTATAGCCCTTAACTGTATCCTTAGCATCTCAGCCTACATTGTAAGTGAAGTCAGCAATTGCCTGCCTTCAGTTCTTCACTAAATATGGAAGAATTAACTTATTCCTTACTCTCTTACCAGAACTTTTCATACAGATCTTTCAAGTTTGTAAGGGTCAAGCCCTTTAAGAAATTAATTATTTAACATGTAGCAGTAACAAAGTTGATTATTGCAAAGGAATTGCTTCTAAATTAATAATGCTAGTACTTTGACAAAAAGTTGATCCCTATTATTTCCCTTCTATTTATTCATGCTGTCTTCAGATTTTTGAGTTTCTAAGCCCTTTTGTGCTGATTTATGTTTCTAAATAAGCTGTATTTTTATATACAAGAAATAGTTTATATGTGACAGTAAAAGATACACATTTTTTTTAATAACAAATACTGTAGATACTACTAATTTATATTAGTAAATTTAATAATCTTTTTCTCCCTGCTCTTACATGAAGATCAAACCACTTAATACCAGGATTTACCACTGGTTCTCTGGAATTATATATCATTAATGACTGGGAAGTCTATTTACTATGCAAATAAAAATAAGTAGTACAAATAGAGTTAAGGTTACAGAAAATATTTGAATAAAAGATAGTAGATGTGAAAAGTACACGTTTGAATGGCAAGACAATTTGAATGAGATTCTGGGTTTACACAAACCATTATAGCTCTATGGAAGTTAATAGACCTATAGCAATTCACATGAGTTGAGAATCAAAATAATGAAGTTAAGCTTAAGAGAAAAAGGGAGAACTGTGGCTGTAACTTGGAGTACACAATGAGGAAGTCTGTAGGATGCAGGAAAGACATACAGCAGAGCTGACAGTAGTGCTTCAGCCACTGGAATATTTTTGTCTCTGGCTCTGTATGTCTGATAGTTGGCACATAAATGGTTTCTTGTACACGCAAGAACATGGAATAGGTAAGAACGTCACTGAGTTTGTCTCTAGTCAGGTTAAAAAATACACTTAAATGATCCAGCCGCTGGATGTCTCTCTCGTTCTGTTTATGCGAATGAGGACTGGCCTTTCAGAGTGAAAAACCTACTTCTCAGAAAGATAAATGGGTCACTATGGAAAGCCAGCTGGCCAGTGCTGCCCAGCTGACTGAGGTGATTTGACACCAGTCACCACCATATAGTGGAAATGCACCAGGGCTTTCTGGCTCAGGTCAGTTGAAGTTGGTAGTAACTTTAGCTAGACAAGAAACAGATTTCCTTCTATTTATTTCTCTATTCTGAAACAGAATTGAGAGACGCATTCAGATGTTTCTATAAAATCCCGTTCTGGAAAAATAAACACTAGGAGAGACTTTTGGTTACCTGTGTGAGTCGAGGGCACAGGACCAGATCTTTGTTTTGCTCAGCTTCATTGCTTAAGCAGTGGAAATCTTTCCGCATGCGCATTATCGGCACTTGTTTGTTTGATGCGTCAAAAGTAAATGAATGCAGGAAAATGCTTAAGAAATCCTTTTGAGGTTAAGGACTTCAAGGTCTCTGACTTGTGTAGAATCAAAGAGTTTCATACGGCTTCATAGCACGTAGCATTCAGTGATCTGAAATATAGGAAAAGAACAGAGTGAAGCCTCGGGCAGTGATTTCAGAAGAACCTATGAAGGTGAGCACTGAGAATTTAGGGTGTCAGAGAATTAGCTTGGATAATACAGGAATTTGAAGTTAAGGAGGAATGCAACAGAGATCTTTAAGTTTCAAGGTAATGTGAGGACTAGATAATTTTTTCCATTCTTCAATTCTCCACACTATTTTCAGAAAGAGTTTCATCTGTATGTTGTGAGATGGTATCTTTCCTTATATTAAGCTATTTGTTTAATTCTTTAAGTTAAAACCAACTTAGATTACAAATTCTGAATGCTAAAAGCCAGCCATCTTTCAGAATTTTGCTGGATTTTTTTTCTGTATCTCTCAGTATATATGAAAGAAGTCACATAACTTTTTACTTTAATGGTTGGCCAGTATTTGAGCTCCTCTAGTTTATTTCTGTCAAAAATGTTGATATAAAGTGATGTATCTTTGTGTACATTCTTTGTAATCAAAGTGGGATTAAACTGAGGTCCTGTTTCCTTGAATGTAGCAGGAAAAAAGACAATAGGAAACAGCTCCTTTGGCAGTAACCCAAGTCTCTCTTTTCAATCAGCGCTGCAGTTGGAAAACTCTCTTTTTCTCTCTTTATGGCAATTCAGGATCATTCTACAAAGTGTTTCACTGTTTTGGGGCACTGTTTTGTGCCTGCATATGTAACATTTCTGACTGGGTCGCACCATTTTGCTAAAATTATATACGCACCTTTGTGTTCGCGTCCACGTGGTTCAGATTTTTTTTATTTGCTTGTCATGTGGCTGGTGCTTGGGAGGTGATACCTATTTGTCTACATCTTCTGTTTTACCACAGTTATAATTCAAACCCATTTTCCTCTCTAGGACTACAAACTGGTTTCATTCCACTCCATTTCTGGTCAGTTTTCTCTGTAGCCTGTAAGGAAAACAGGCAGGGAAAGTATGCTTCTCACTTCTTCGTAAAAGGTGGGTTTATGAACCAATCTATTACCGTATTTTGAAATGTGCTGTTACCAGTTCTTTTGGGCTTCGCTTCTTTTTAAAGGACCTAAACAGCATTTGGTCATCCAAGAAGTTCTGTGCTGTCTTGTCTTGGCAGTGAAATTTTAAGAATGTCAGAAGTGTTATTTAACAGTCTAAACTAAGCTGTAAACAGGGGATGTGCTCACTGCCATGTTCTTAAAGTCTAGGCCAGACAAACCTGCATTTTCCTATACTGAATATTTTAAGGCCTCTACTCCTTCTGGATTTTTCCAGGTTAGTATTGGGAAAGATCTTTGCCTAATCCTGATTATGTATAAAACAATAATAAGAAGTGGTTATTTAGTGCAAGAGCCAGATTATATGGTTGTTATCCTAAACTGGCAGTGAAACCCCTGGAGAGTTATTTAATTTTGTAAATTAGCATGCAATTAGAAAAAGAGGTTTGCTTTGAGGTTTTTTGGAGCATGTTTGTGGGTTTTTTCCCCAGCAAAATCAAGAGTAATCATCATAATGTATGGTTTCATTCTATACCTTTCAGCTAGATTTAGTTATTGCTTTGGAGTTCATCACTAATCCTATGCTGTATCTTGCAACAATATTTGTCCTAGTGTTGTCAGAACTCCCTGTAGTGTGGATCTATTTAAACTCCGCAAAAGGAGACATGAAGGGAAGGGGATAATAGTGTACACAGATGAATGCAGTACAGAAAGCTGAAGTTCCAGTGTATTTTTAGTCAAAAGCAAATGTCTAATTCAAGAATTGTGGAAGAAAAGTGGATCTATAATTATGTTCATAATTAGAGAGGTCCTTTTTTGGTGCTTAATGTAAATAATGTAAAATATGTAGGTTTCTGAGCACCTCTGAAAACATCAAAGCTCATAATGTAGAAGGTTATTGTGGTCCGGGGAAAGGAGGGGTGACTGGATTCTACAATAGTGAAAATCAGCATAGCTCTGCTGGAGCTCTTTATTTCTGTTAATGTACACTTTATGACTATAAGTTGTATAGAAACAAAGCAAACCAAAGAAACTGTTATGAAAGCATCCATCTAGGAAAACATTGGGGGAAGAAAAAATACAGAGAAACCAGAACTTTTTCTAAATTAAATTTACTATTAAATTTAATAAAGATTCCCAGTGGGGAGTTCCCGGAAAATGTGGACTGAAACGTGAAGCAAACTTTGGCTGCTCTTTTAGCTGTCTCGATGGTATATTTACAAGAACTGATTTTTTTTTTTTTTTTTTTTATTTCCAAAGAAGCTTTCTAGAGAAAAATACCCCTGCTTCATAACCACCTTAAGAAGCATTTGCTATGGTTGTTTCTAAAGGAACAGCTTCATAGTGTCATAAATATCAAAGTTAATAAGCTCCTAAAAACAAGGAGAATTGCCTGGAGGTGATTTCTGCTTATACAGAAATAGCTAGACTCTGAACTGAAACTTTCTCTAAACTTTCTCTCCAGGCCTGTTACCTATTACTGCATACTTTGCTGTCCTGTTCCTACTTCCTTTAGCTGGTTTGAATCAACAGTGGGTAGAGCAATACTTAAATGAAATGTACTTGAGGGTAAAACATGATCTAACAAATTATAGAAAATAAACAATATTAAGCATAGCTTGTGACTACAAGGAGATCAAAAACAGTCTAATGGGGACACTTTTTTTTTTTTTTAAATGCAACAGCTATGCCACATCATCATAAAGCCATACTTATGGCTGGCTTTGAAGGAAAGATAAAAACTTTCCAAAAGTGGCTTCCAGAAAGGAGTCTGAGAAAAACGGTATTTTTTTTTTCTTGTCTTGAGTTGGTATTTGGAGGAGCTGCTACTGCTTTATTTTTGCTGTCTTTTTTTCCTTGATTTTAATTTTCATGGTGTTAAGGCACCTAACAGTCTTGATAAACACCTTTTAATAAAGATATAAAATCATTATTTTCTGCATAAGCTTGGTAATGTGTATAAGCCTCATAATGGTTATACTTAGAGAATACAAGAGCTCTTTCTGCCCCTTAGAGGTGCAGGAAAACCTAACTGCTGGCAAATTAACTTACATTGTGCTTTACTTTTCTTCCATTTAATGTTTGTGTTATACTGGGGGGAAAGGGGGATTATCATTATTAGACAGTTTACAGAATCCTGTTAATGAAAGGACATGCGAAGTATGAAAAGAGATGCTAGAAAATTGGGTGTTCCTCTTAGGATTTCATAACAGGCTTTGAGTCCTGGTGGACTTGCCACTGCTAGAGCCTTAAACCAGTCTAAATGCAGTAGAGTTGGTTTTACAGAAGGCAGCAGGAGACTGAAACAAACCTGAGCAGAGCTCGTGTATGACATGGGAACAGTCTGGTGAAAGCTGCCGGTACCCTCCCCGTCGCGACTGAGCTGGTTCCACCCAGGAAGTGCAGATGAACTGTGATTTGGTTTGGGGTATCTGCATCCCTATTTGGGGTGCCCATTAGATAGAAACTAAGAGGCCTTTGCCCTACTCTTCTTTACTCTTCCTGGTTTTGGTAATTTCATTTTATGCATAGACGGCTCTTCATCGTGTTAGAGATTTGTATTTCACATTCCTCAGGTCTCCTAAATTCTTTGTCGGGGGGAAGAAACATTCATAAAACTGCTTATACACTGGCAAGTTTTAGAAATATGTTACCTAAAGTTTTACGTGGGAGCTTTTATCAAATTCTTTATTTTTGAAAGGTAATTCTAGAAGTACATTGTTACTAGGAACACCCCTGGGAGACTGGGGAGGCTGGTTCCCTCCAGAAAATGTATGCCTCCTTAGAAAAGATGATGAGATGTCATAGTCTTGACTTAGGAGTGAGCTCTTAATTCCCTCGACTGCTGTTTTTTGACAAATCCATCCCTGATGCTCCGTTGCGGGGTGTAGTGTACAATAAGGAAAAACATTTTTTCTCCTTCAGGCAACAAGTAAGCTTCTCCCTCTTTCCCTCTGTTCAACTGCAGTTGAACAAAAACCATCATATAAACTTAGAGGGAGAAATAGAATTCAACATGTATTTCTTCTAATCACTAGGTACAATAAAAAAAAAAACGAACTTAATCCCCAACAGTTCTCTCTTTAAAATGTGTGTATCTTCTTTCCCCACTACGCTGGTCTGAAATAATGAGGCAGGAACCATCCATGCAGTTAGGCTGGCTCTGTTTTCTCTTACTCTGCTGTGGCTACCAGCATCAAAATTTCTATTACCCTTCTCTCGCTTAATTTTGGGGGTCCTTCTGTACTCTTACTCTCCATCTTCCACTGATCACTCCCTCCTCTGTCTGAATGGGGAAGCTGAAACTTAGCATCCCTTGGATTTCTCGGGGTGTTGTGCAATTGAATTGTCTAGAATGTTAATCATCATTTGATTATTCTGACATTCTTGATGAAAAAATATGTACATAAAAATCATAACGTAATTACAGAATTTGCTTTTAGCATGAATATATTTCTTCTCAGTGACACTGAAATTATTTACTACTCCCAATATTTAGATATTATTTTGACAGATATGCAGTGGGCTATGAGTAATTTTAAGGTGGCACAGTTTACTCTACGCAGCTTAAAAGCAAAGATTTTCCCCCTCTCCTTTTGCCCCATCACATTTTATTATTAATGGACACATTTGAATTGTCAGTTTTCCCAAAGCCTTGGTGTACGGGCTGGAATGATCAAATTAATTTAATTGCTTAACCATGTCATTGCTAACTAGGAGTACTCAACACCCTCTTGTTCTTGCATTATCTTTTCCCTAGCAGTTGTTATGTTTCGGTGGTTGGGGATTTTTATTCTTCCTGTTAGTTTAAATATAAGAATTCCAAGCCGAAATAGCCTGTAATGTGGAAATGTAGGCTTTCAGGAGCTGTGTGGGCTAGGAATAAACTTTTGACTTTGTCTGGAGGCAGGATGCTAAGACGGCTCAGCTGGCAGGTTTAATGATGATTGTCATGAATATTAAATGATAGAACCAAAACAAAACTCCCAGAGAGACACTTATGCACAAATCTTACATAGCAACACAACCAGCTCAGACAGCTGGCTCTCTGTAGACTTTCTTGAAAGAAAACAGTGCTGAGGCGTATTAGGATGATTTTTATAAACCGGAAGGCCAATTTGTGATGCACTGTTTGAAAGTTAGAGGCCTTAATGATTTATAGCTTGAAGCAGAAATCTGTTTTCTGAAGTGGATAAATAACAGGTACATTATATGTGCTGTTCTTCCTTGTGTTAAGTGTTTCAGAATATTTTTGAGCTTTGTACTCGCTAAAAATGTGTATGAGGGGTAAGCCTTACTGTTAAAGTTCATACCAGCTCTCTGGTGTGCAGCTATAGTCCCACTTCTTCCTCTGAAGTTCCACTAATCCCTTTTTTGTTGTTTTCTTTCTTTTCCTTTCTAAAAAGACCACATTTCAGGGCAGAGAATAATAAACTACAGTTGTTGGGTTTTTTTATTTTCTCGTGATTTGTCCCAGACAGGACAAGAGCTTGCTATTCGCAGAGTTCCTCCTTCAGCTCCAGTGCTGTAAGCTAGCTCCTGCTACATGGAAAAAATTAAAATTCAAAAAGCTTGGATTTATTTGAAGTAACACCAACATAGATCTGGGATGATTCCATTAACAGCACTGCAGTCATGCTGTGTTTCTAAAAGGATATCTAAAGGTGAGGCATTCTCTGTCGCCTACACGGTAATCTTTGTTACACTTCATAAATTAGGGTCAGATTCTTGCTCATAACTTCCTTGGCTTTTATGGCTATGTAAATTTATACCAACTTAACATGTGGTTCAGTGATTTTTCAGACACCCAAAGGAATGAGCTGAAATAACACAGTAGGTTTTCTCAGATAACTGCATGTAGGCATGATCCATTTTGCGGTGGTATTCTGAGTATAAAAAGATAAAGTAAATCTAAACTATTTTTAGGTGCGATGAGTCAATCTAAATGAGTTGATGGAAAAAGATATAAATGAAAGGACAGTCTAGTTAGAGGAAGTTATGGAGAGTAATGTGTTTATATAAACATTCTGCAGAATTCATTTGGCTTTCCAAACCCTGTTTGTAAATCACGAAATGCTTTCCAGTGGCTCATGGAGACCTCTCTAGTCATATGGTACTAGCTGTCTTTGTTTTCAGTTCAATTGCATTAAGAACAGAAAATATTTTTTAAAGTAGAATTTTAGAACTATTTGTGTAAATAATTGATGCGGTTATTTCAGTGATATTATGTGACTATGAACAGCGTGTGCAATCAGAAATAGAAGTGGCCAGCAGGTTCCCAGCTGTGAAGAAAGCACATTCAGTGAGATACTTTTTCAGCTAGTATCAGAACAACCCCTGATTTATTTCTGCTGTTGTTAAATCAAACAGCCTAGTGGAATGGGAGTGATTTTTTTTTTAAGAGTAACATAAACCAGATACATTTAAAAGACTTAGACTAGCTTATATTTGTGTTTTCACAGCACCATGAGGAATTTACATGCATACTCTCTGACAGGGCTTGCAATAAGGTGAGCTACAGTATTGTGAAGTAATAGTTTGTAACTATTTCCCTATGTATTAAAGTTTCCCATAAATATCTATTACTTTGTGAAAAGATACAGCTAACATAATTATTCAGATAAAATCTTGCTTAAGACTTTACTTTTTTTCAAGCTGAAAATCTCCTTTACATACTTAGGGAAGTTCAGGTTAATGTGTCTTAGTCTGCAAAGGCTACAAACAGTTGTCGAGAGTTTTAATGATACATTCAAAATGTGCAAAGTGAAGGTGCAGCTGGAAACTAGAGGTAAACTTTTCATCCACTAGGCTTAGCTAGTTTATGATAAAATAGACTAGATGTTTCAAGTAAGAAAGAACTGAGCTTCTAATCCCAAAACAACTGTTTGTAGCCTTTGCAGACTAAGTGATGACAGATGTGGATGAACATGGGTAAAATATATTCACTTCAGCTGAAAGATGAAGCACCACAAAGTGATACCTCTTTGGAGTGTGGAAATTAAAGCTAGAGCTTCAGAAAGTAGCATTCTTGGTATTACAGCCGTCTGAGGGTTCCACCAGCCCAAAAGTCCAACCAACATTACCTTCTTCAAATGCCTGAAAGTCCCAACAGGGATGAAAGAGAAAGGCAATTCAAGGGAAAAGTCAGCACATTTACCAGGCAGGAAACCTAGCATTAAGGATTGCAAAGTTGTAGTTAAGCTGAGAACTGCACCTTCGTCTCTGTGTCCCAGGTCACCTCTTCGGCAGCAAAACTCCAGCCTTCTCTCTTAAACTAGAGTGGGCATTGTTTAAATAGAAAATGAAAAAATTGCTAAATATTCAGTCCATTGCTATGAACTGAATAGCAGCAGTGTAATTTTCTATGAATCCAGGCACCTGCAAGGTATCAAAGCAAAAGGCATCGGTATTTTTGGAAAATGAGACTGAGGATGTCAAGCAAGGAATCAACAGTCACGAACTGTTTAATTCATGCTGATTTTCCCAGAACTGTGTCCAAGGAGGATGTCACACTTTTCCGTTCTCAAGTTCAACCTTTTCTCTGAGTGCATCAGCAAGTTTCACCTCTTCTGAAACTGTACTCTCCTGTGAGGTATTTATAATTTCCTGCTGCTTCCCGTAAGTAGAACTTCATTCACCTTCTTTCTCTCTGCCGTGGATTGTTACATTCCACTGATATGCTGCTTCTTCAGAATCTTTTAACAGCCTGTTTTCTTCCACTCCAAGACTTGCTAAACTTCAAAGACGACCATTCAGAGAATTGGCAGCAGCGATTTAGGGACATACGTAATATTTAACGTGTAGAATCATAGAGACTCAGCACATACTCAAATACCCCTCCTAAGCATGCATTCTTAAAAGCCTTTCAAGTTCACTAAAATGGATAGGTTGGTCTTTTGCACGCTAATGCTGAGAGCTTTTCAGATAAGCTATAAGCTGCAATCATTTAATTTCTGTCTACCATTTTTGTTGTGTCAGAGATCAAAACTGCATGGCGTTATTTCTGACCTGTTCAGTTTAAGAAATACATGAAATAGATCATGTTTTAGAAAGACTTTAAGACTGTTGCCCTTGTCTAAATTGCTAGATCTGTCTGTTGTGTATCTCAGACATGCATGGATGTTTGTCTAACACAAAAATACATCACAAATGCCTTGAAAGTCCTACTTTCCTATTCTAAAAAAGTATTGCATAACTCTTTTAAAGTACAGAGCATGGTTAAACAATATATAAGGAAAAATCACTGCTATTCTTGACGCACTTCCAAGCATAATGTAGGACACAGACATGTTACCTAAGAATATAATCTCAATTTAAACGTGTAATCCCTTCAATTAACACTTTTGCCAGAAGTATACTTAGGTCTCGTGCACAGCTGCACAATTCTGCAGTACAGAATGAACGCTTTGCATTGTGTGGAATGATATTTAGTCTTTTTAATGAGACTGTGTTTTTAGGACCTTTGCCCAAAAATAAAAATTAATAAAGGGTTAAACGTAATAAATAAATTGAATTACCTAGCCCTTATCTGTAATCATTAGCTAAACAGCAGACTAGGATACTCTTGATCTGCCGCAGCTATTTTGAACCAGTTATCAGTTTCATCTATAAAGTTATCCTCCAGGCAGTTAATTGCTTGGTAACTAAGCTCTGCATATCCAACACAACTGATTTTAGTATCTCTGCAAAGGAGCATAGAACTAAGCACAGGGAAGTTTTCGCTTCAATTGTCATCTAATGCTATCTGCTCAAGTGCCAGAGAAGAACATTCCCTTTCCTCTACTGGCTGAAACAAATGCTACAGGAAAGGGGTTTTTTTCCATTCAAAGATTCTGTTGTCTACAAAAGAAGAGCGCAAGGCTTTAAGTTCAGCTCTACATTCAAACATTGCTACAAGTTTGGGTCTGTTTGGATTCAGTTCATGTGTTTGACTCTTGGTCATCAGTCTGTTATCTGTGGTGTTGTAATCTCTAAAGCCCAAGTAGATATGCCAAGAAGCGGTCTCAAATTTTCACAGTGCAAGGGTTAGATCCAAGTCTCTGCTTTATCTGCTGCCTTTGCACAATATGAGAAAACTTTCAGCAAAATCTGGAAGGTAAAATGTGGACATTGGGACATCGATTTCTTTTCCTTTTTCAGAGAGGTTTCTTTAAGTTGAGGGAAAATCATGTCATATTTTGATTTTTCTTGGATGTCTTGCACCCAGACTCTTCTAAACTTCTCACATCTCAGAAAAATAATGTCTCATGTCAAGAAGTACTGCAGAACATGGTAATCTGAACATTCGTTAACAGTGCAGAATTTCTGATCGCAACAGCTACAAATAACCTATGGGAAACAGTTATAGGAATTGTTTATTCAAGAATACTTCCTGTGTCTCTGCAGTTCATCCAGGTGCACAAGCTCTATTTTTCACAGAACGTTAATCTCAGTTTCTATCTGTTATTTTGGATTTCTTGTCAACAGATAACCCAAGCCAAGAAGATCTAAGCATAAGTTTTGTAAACAAATAAATTAGGACTCTCACCTTCTACTGAACAGGAAGAAAAAAGCCAAAACAGAAGGTGTTATGGAAAGACCAACAGATGGGTAAGGGTACAAGTTTACATTGTTATCATTGACCATATTTGACAGAAGCAAAAATCAGAAGCACGCTGTCCGTTATCAGACCTGCATGTACTGCTCTGTTGAATCTACCTTACCAGTATAAATTGTCCCAATACCACACTAAGACACATTCTCTTTTCACACCTATTCAGTTTTCTGGGTTAGGGGCTTTTTTGGTCATGCCAAGGTCAAACTCATGCCTATGCTATTAGAGTACTTCTAGCAATGATGCCCACCTATCATACCCTTAGTTGTTTGAGACGGATTGAAGAGAGTGGGGAAAAAAAATCACCTTTTGATGTAGCACTGTCTTTTCTGTCAGAGCAGTCAGATATGTTCTATATTATAACTATCTCAATCAGCATTCACACATAGGGCTCTGAGTGAAGTAATTATTACAAATCTAAAAGTTAAGGGGTTTTTTTTGTTTGTTTTAATCAAAGCATTCACAGACAAGGACATGATTTCCTTTGAAAATAGCCATTCTGTATACTGTGTAAGTAGCTTTCAGGTCATACGTTCATGTGTATTTTACTTTAACTGAATTTACTCATGGTGTATGGATTTGTCATATAAATTGCATGGCTTGTATAGTGTTTCCTGTACGGACAGAAAAATATTAAACAAAAGCATAAATGGATGATGGATAACAAAGTGTATGATTGTCATCACTTACGTCAGTTCTGGGGATCTCAAGATATCCCTGAGAATATCTAGTGTTCGTGTGAAAATATGCAAATACTAATCAGAGCTACTTAGCACATCTTACTGATGCACAGCTGAATCCCACTGAATGGCAGCTTTTTCACTCACAATAGTAGTCAGAAGGTTTTTTTAAAATTTTTTTCTTCTCAGTTTAACTAGATCAGCTGAAAAATTAGTGTTGGACTTCCTATGTGAAACTTTTCACATCTTTTCCGTTTTCTCTTGAGCAGATGCAAATTACAGTGAACATATTTCAGATAAGTATATTTATCTATAAAAGAGACAGAATACATTTGTAGAAGTCAGCTAAACCATTTTTTTTCTTGTCTTCTCTCCTGCACCATCAAGTGAGTTCTTTGTGTTCTTGGGAGTCTTGCAAGGGAAAAACTGCAGTAATTAAATGCCTTTCCAAACTATCATTTGTTGAGTGTGTAGCCTGATGGTGTTTTTGAAACAAAAGTTAATGGAGGTGATTTACAACTGTGTTGAGGCTTCTTTTATTCCAAAGCACTGTGCTTAAACAGATAAGCATCCTCTTTTAATTTTTACTGAAATGTGAAAGTCTGGCAGGTCTAAAAGTGCAGTCTAAAACATGATCCTACACTGATTCCTATGTTATTATGAATTCACAGCCGATATCATCAGACCACAAAGAATATGGCTGCAGTTTTCAAAGAAACACAAGACCTTTTCTGCATAATAAAATTAATACAGGAACTGATTCACTTAAATTAATGAAACGCTTATATTTTGACAAAGGAACACAAAAAGAATGGTGTCCATATACACATTACAGTTAGGAAAGAAATAACTTCAGTTTATGTCTAATCCCAAATTTTTGGGAAAAATCTCAGCTGCTCAATCTGCAGGATTTGGAGTACCTGCATTCTGGCAAGCGGTCTTGTTCAGATTTGGATGCAATAACTACTAACTGCGATGAACAGCTGCTAACCCACCTTACATGTTCTTAGTATGATTTCACTTAACTGCAATCTCTACAACTGCAAAAATAAACATACTTTCACCTGCATTTCATAACCCCTTTAGTTGAATTTTTGGTTGCTTTTAGTATTAGTCCTGTTGCTCTAGTTGTTAATCAGAGCAGTCCTTCTTAAAGCATGGATGATAGAATCTATCCTGTCACAACAGTTAGTCAAATGTATTAGGATCAAAGTGCGGCACTATTGAAAATAGTGCCAGGTGGGAAACAACAACTCAGGTTAGGCATCCTCTAGTGATGAACCCGTTTGATAAGTCTCAACATTCCAAAGAGTAAACTAGTATTTAATGCTAAAGTAAGGCAATTCTTGGCGCAGCAATTCATTAAAACCTCAGACCATTCAAACACCCATGTTAAATTAGAAAGATGCAGATTAGAAGCAGCACAGCAAAAATAATGACATGTGCAATATTATTTGGAAGCAGCAAGCAAACTGAAAAGAAATTCTTCACTCTCCAAAAGAGGTGTGGAGTAGGAGGAGGGCTACAATAGGGTTTTACATAGTTTGCTTACTTTGAGTGCAATTTATAGATAGTGAGGGCACCTGTTTTTACTGGAATAATACAGGGGTCAGGGAAATGCAGCTGACTGAAAAAACAAGGATAGCATACAATTCGCTTATTTTGAGGGCAGTGTATACATATAGTGAGGACACTTGCCTTATTAGAATAATACAGAGGTCAGGGAAATGCAATTTACTGAACAAAACAACCATAGCAGGCAGTTTGCTTTTAAGCAAAATAAATTTCAGGCTGTTGGCAAGTAACAACCTTAGATATAAAATAGTGTCATTAAATTAACACTGAAAGAAATACTGTGGTACTCTGAATTAATTTTTAAAAAGCAGTCTATGAAAATGTGTTAAGGATATATGCCCACGTAAAGCCCTATTATCATACCACTGTTCTGTTGAGTGGGAACCTCAAGTGAAATAGCCTAGGAAGTGATTAAATGTGAGTGCTTCAGTTCCCAAACTGAAATAAAAACAAAAATGAAACGTTTTGCATTCTAAAATGCACTCAGTTGCGATAGTCTTGTCTTTAACAACAGAAAGGAAGGATTAGAGCATCTCCCTCCATTCACAGACATGTGTGAAGGCAGGTTGGTTTCACAGGGGTCTCACACTACAAGAGTGGGGTTTATATCACCATTTCCTGTTGCAACATTTCTTCATTGAAATTAACCTGAAATTTAGTACAAATAGAAGCTGAGTTATCTGCTTCGAGATTAGCAAAGATGACCTTCATCGTTACCTGAAGTGTCACGGGCTCACTAAAATAGTTCACCCTTCTGTGTGCAGTCCAAATCTATTTGGAAAATTTTAGCAGCCTGATCCATATGTTGATTGTTTTGATGTTCCTCAGTGGGCTGACTCTTGGGTACGTGGGCATCTACATGATGTACCTTTATGACTAGTTTCCCTAGCTGGTCAGCAATATCTTGCCACAATTCAGCAGCCCAGATGGATAGGTTTACCTCTGCACTGCCAGTTGCTCTGCTTCCACTGTTTTAACCGCCTCCACAGAGCATTTGCCACCACCTATGAGTCAGTATAGAGGTAAGAGCACTGGCCGTTTTTCTCATTCAACAGTGTCTAAAGCCAGCTGGATGGCTTTCACCTCGGCAAATTGACTTGATTCACCTTCTCCTTCAGCCACTTCTGCGACTCGTCGTTTAGGACTCCATACAGCAGCTTTTCACCTCGATGTTTTCCTACAATACAACAAGATCCATCAGTGAACGCAGCATACCGCTTCTCATTACCTGAGAGTTCATTATACAGTGGAGTTTCTTTAGCACATGTCACCACCTCTTCTGGCGGCATTCCGAAGTCTTTGCCTTCTGGCCAGTTTGTGATTCCTGGACGATTGGGGTTTCTTATTCAAGCCCGCTGCGTGATTAGTGCAACCCATTTACTCCCTGCAGCATTGGTGGCATGATGAGTAGAAGGAACTTGCCCTTCATCATCCAGCCCAGTACTGGTAATCGGGGTGCCAGGAGGAACTGTGCTTCAGTACCAGCCACTTCCAAAACAGCTCTAATTCCTTCATATGCTGCCAATACTTCTTTTTCAGTTGGAGTATAGTTGGCCTCAGAGCCTTTGTATCCTTGACTCCAAAATTCTAGGGGCCAACTTCAAGTCTCCCCTGGTGCTTTCTGCCATAGGCTCCAGGTAGGACCATTGTCCCCGGCTGCAGTGTAGAGCACACTTTTAATGTCCCATCCTGTGCAGTCTGGCCCAAGGGCTACTGCATGCACAGTCTCTTGCTTAATTTGTTCAAAGGCTTGTCATTGCTCAGGGCCGCACATAAAATCATTCTTCTTTTGAGTCACTTCATAGGGAGATCTCACAATCTGACTGTAACCTGGAATATGCATTCTCCAGAAACCCTACGGCGGCCTGTGTTTCCTTTTTCTTAGTAGGTGGGCACATAGCTATTATTTTGTTAATCACATCCATTGGGATCTGGCGACGCCCATCTTGCCACTTCATTCACAAGAACTGGGTCTCTCTTGCAGGTCCCTTGACCTTGCCTCTTTTTATAGAAAAACGAGCTTTCAAAAGAATTTTGATTACTTTCTCACCTTTCTTAAAAACTTCTCATGCTGTGTTAACTCATATAATGATGTCATTAATGTACTCTAGGTGTTCTGGAGCTCTACCCTTCTCTAGCACAGTCTGAATCAGTCCATGGCAAATAGTAGGGCTGTGTTTCCACCCCTGGTGCAGTCGATTCCAGGTGTACTGGATGCCTCTCCAGGTGAAAGCAAACTGTGGCCTGCACTCTGCTGCCAAAGAAATAGAGAAAAATGCACTAGCAATGTCAATTGTAGCATACCACTTGGCTGCCTTTGACTCCAGTTCATACTGAAGTTCTAGCATGTCTGGCACAGCAGCACTCAGTAGTGGTGTGACTTCATTCAGGCCATGATAGTCTACTGTTACTCTCCAGTCTCCATCAGACTTTCGCACTGGCGATATAGGGCTGTTAAAGGGTGAGTGAGTCTTGCTGATCACTCCTTGGCTTTCTAGCTGGCAAATTAGGTTATGGGTGGGAATCAGGAAGTCTTGGTTGGTGCGATACTGTCATCAATGCATGGTGGTAGTAGCAATGGCACCTGCTGCTCTTTAAGCCTTAGCATTCCCACAACAGAAGGGTCCTCTGAAAGACCGGGCAAGGTAGACAGCTGTGTAATGTCTTCAGCCTCTACAGCTGCTATACCAAAAGCCCACCGATAACCCTTTTGAGTCTTTAAAATACCCTCTCCTGAAGCAGTCTATGCCAAGGATGCATGGAGTATCTGGGCCAGTCATAATGGAGTGCTTCTCACATTTATTCCCAGTTAGGCTCACTTCAGCCTCCAATACTGTTCTTCAGATCCCCCGCCACTCCAGAAATAGTGATGGATTCTGCCCCTTTATGATTCAATGGCATTAGTGTGCACTGTGCACCAGTGCCCACCAGGGCTTTATACTTTTGTGGTTCTAACGTACCAGGACATTGAATCCACACAGTCCAACAAACTCGGTTCTCCCTCTCCTCTGCCTGGCTGGAGGCAGGGCCTCTTCAATATTGAGCATAGTACCTGCTATTAAGAGATGGGTTCACACGACTTGTGTAGCTATCANCAGCAATATCTTGCCACAATTCAGCAGCCCAGATGGATAGGTTTACCTCTGCACTGCCAGTTGCTCTGCTTCCACTGTTTTAACCGCCTCCACAGAGCATTTGCCACCACCTATGAGTCAGTATAGAGGTAAGAGCACTGGCCGTTTTTCTCATTCAACAGTGTCTAAAGCCAGCTGGATGGCTTTCACCTCGGCAAATTGACTTGATTCACCTTCTCCTTCAGCCACTTCTGCGACTCGTCGTTTAGGACTCCATACAGCAGCTTTTCACCTCGATGTTTTCCTACAATACAACAAGATCCATCAGTGAACGCAGCATACCGCTTCTCATTACCTGAGAGTTCATTATACAGTGGAGTTTCTTTAGCACATGTCACCACCTCTTCTGGCGGCATTCCGAAGTCTTTGCCTTCTGGCCAGTTTGTGATTCCTGGACGATTGGGGTTTCTTATTCAAGCCCGCTGCGTGATTAGTGCAACCCATTTACTCCCTGCAGCATTGGTGGCATGATGAGTAGAAGGAACTTGCCCTTCATCATCCAGCCCAGTACTGGTAATCGGGGTGCCAGGAGGAACTGTGCTTCAGTACCAGCCACTTCCAAAACAGCTCTAATTCCTTCATATGCTGCCAATACTTCTTTTTCAGTTGGAGTATAGTTGGCCTCAGAGCCTTTGTATCCTTGACTCCAAAATTCTAGGGGCCAACTTCAAGTCTCCCCTGGTGCTTTCTGCCATAGGCTCCAGGTAGGACCATTGTCCCCGGCTGCAGTGTAGAGCACACTTTTAATGTCCCATCCTGTGCAGTCTGGCCCAAGGGCTACTGCATGCACAGTCTCTTGCTTAATTTGTTCAAAGGCTTGTCATTGCTCAGGGCCGCACATAAAATCATTCTTCTTTTGAGTCACTTCATAGGGAGATCTCACAATCTGACTGTAACCTGGAATATGCATTCTCCAGAAACCCTACGGCGGCCTGTGTTTCCTTTTTCTTAGTAGGTGGGCACATAGCTATTATTTTGTTAATCACATCCATTGGGATCTGGCGACGCCCATCTTGCCACTTCATTCACAAGAACTGGGTCTCTCTTGCAGGTCCCTTGACCTTGCCTCTTTTTATAGAAAAACGAGCTTTCAAAAGAATTTTGATTACTTTCTCACCTTTCTTAAAAACTTCTCATGCTGTGTTAACTCATATAATGATGTCATTAATGTACTCTAGGTGTTCTGGAGCTCTACCCTTCTCTAGCACAGTCTGAATCAGTCCATGGCAAATAGTAGGGCTGTGTTTCCACCCCTGGTGCAGTCGATTCCAGGTGTACTGGATGCCTCTCCAGGTGAAAGCAAACTGTGGCCTGCAGTCTGCTGCT
>VYZM01017513.1:292309-308847 GCA_013398915.1 Dromas ardeola
GACCCGTGCGGCGCGGTTGGGCTGCCTCCCGGCCCCCGCTCCCCGCCGCCGATGCCATGCTAAGGCCAGAGGTCTCCGCATCCTACCAGGAGGTACGGGGGGGCTGGGGCAGGGCTAGTGGGCGGCGGGCCCCAGCTCGCCGGGAGGGGCCGGGGCAGCCTCCCGGGCGGCGGTGCCCGACCCGGGGCTTGACGCTTGCCAAGCGGTTAGACTCCACGCTGTCGCCGTGAGCTCAGTTCGGCCCCGGTCTCTGGCTCTGCGGCTTGGCAGGGCTGGCCGCGTCGCTGCCGGTCGCCAGGAGCCCTGGCGAAGCCGGTCGCCGGCCGCACGGAGCCCTCCGCAGCATCACTTGTCCCTTCTGGCCCGCCTGCCCCCGCTCAAGGGCGGCCGAGCCGGGTGGTCTCGCCGTGAGGCCGTGTGCCTTCACCTGCCCCGTGCAGCCCCAGCCCTCCTTCCTCCTTAGTGGGATGTCAGGTTGCACCTCACTCGCCAGAAAGAAACAGGCGTTTTGGGTGCGCCTGATTTCTTGGTTTACCTTTAAAAGTGGCTAAAATAATCGGCAGCAGTACTTTTTAAGTGTATGAGCTAGGTCGAGCTGGCCGGTGAGCCCTGTAACTGGGGGTTTCCTACCAAGGAGATGGTCTGTCGGGCGTGAGAAGCGACTTTGGTAGCAGAGCTCTCACATATGAAACTGAAGGCCTTATTATCGTCCTGCCAAGAGGCCGAGTCAGCGCCTAGTTTGCATATCAATGTACAGACTCTAGCAACCGGAATTCCTTGCTCGTTCCTATCTCGCACGCTAGAGATAGAAGCTGTTTGTACCATATTCAGCAGCGGTAGAGACTTGCAGCAGGTCACTTTTGTTTGCCTCTTGCAGGCAAAAGGAATGCAGATTTTGCTTTCCTCTGCATGTGATGGGTAGTTTGGGGCTCTGTTTTAATACATTCTAATTTAGTTTAGTACTGTCTGTTTAGTTTCAGCTTCTGGTTTTTGTGCCAGGCTAAAAGGCATTGGAAGGTGATGAATCAGTGGACCTGCAAAAGGCCTGTATGGACAAGTTCCCCTTTCATTAAAGAGGGTTTTATCCAGTAGGAAGGCTTTATCTTGTGATTGTCAGGATGAAATTAACTCATGTAGAAGCTTGTATGTAGGGGAGGTACTCGAAAGAGTTAATGAAGTCACATTGATGCCTGAAGTATGGACTGGACTATGCATGTTATGTTTCCGCCTTGTCTATCAGCCACCATTGGCACTGCTCCGTATGCTTGGGATTGTCCCAGACTCCGTGGCACAAGTCTAGATGATGTGTAAGTGCAGCGGTTCTGTTTCCATCGCTTCTCTGTCACCTGGTTCGTGATGCTCCTGCTCCTAGCAGGGATGCTCAGGTGTTTTGAATTGCCTCTTCTGAGCTTCTGTCTGTCCCAGTGCTTTTCTGTGTGCAGGACTGAAAAGGAACTGCTGGGTTGTGGGCAGGCTTTTGCAGTTGTTTCTCACTTAGCTGTATGTGCTGAGCAGAGGAATGCTGAACAAAGGTCTGTTTCATGCCCTTTCTGCTCTTGACGTCTTATCCTATCTCTGCGTCCTATTGCAAGCTTAACTGCCCTGCAAGTTTATGTTCCTTCTGCATTAGCACCATGCTTCGCCTCTTTATCAAAAATAGGATGTAGGAAGAGCTGGCCTGTGAGGGTGAATGTGGTTGGCGTGTGCCAGGTTCACTGCTGTCATTTGCCTTGATCTGGGGATTCTGTCAAGTATGAAGAAACTCGAATCAGCTGTAATACAGTAATACTGTGCTGGCTTCCCAATTGTTAGGAGATCGTAGCTCAATATGTCTGTGAGTTACTGGGTTTGTAGGTCTGTGCTGCTGTGCCTTGCAGAGTCAGTGCTGTATGCTCAGAACGTGGTGTCTGAGCCATAGAGAGAGGCTCTTGGTGGTTTCAGTGGGTTTATGCAAATTCCCCTCTTGTGAAGTCAGGTGTTATTAATTAGTTGTTTTTAGGGGGTCTTACACATCAGCTCAATCTACTTACTGCACCTGAGGTAATGTTATCACTCCTGTTTTTGACTAGCTGTCCTTCACTGGTTTTATGTGTGAAAAGCTTATGACAGTATGTCTGACTTGTGAGCAGAGATAAAAAAACATAATTGCATATTGTTTGTTTTTTTGTTTTGTTTCTAAGGAATGCCAAAAGGTTACATTTTCTGAGTTTTTCTTCTCTTCTCCTACGTGTTGAAGAGACACTGTAGGTCCTCATGAGACCTGCAGTCTCTCCAGGAGGGGCTGGAGCACCTCTCCTATGAAGACAGGCTGAGAGAGTTGGGGTTGTTCAGCCTGGAGAAGAAAAGGCTTCAGGGAGACCTTATAGCAGCCTTCCAGTACCTAAAGGGGGCCTACAGGAAGGATGTGGAGGGAGAGACTCTTTATCGGGGAGTGTAGTGATGGGATGAGGGGTAACGGTTTTAAACTGAAAGAGGGGAAATTTAGATTAGACATTAGGAAGAAATTCTTTCCTGTGAGGGTGGTGAGACACTGGAACAAGTTGCCCAGAGAAGTTGTGGATGCCCCATCCCTGGCAGTGTTCAAGGCCAGGCTGGATGGGGCTTTGAGCAGCCTGGTCTAGTGGGAGGTGTCCCTGCCCATGGCAGGGGGGCTGGAACGAGGTGATCTTCAAGGTCCCTTACAACCCGAACCATTCTATGATAAGAAATGTTGCATATTGTGTTCTTGTTTAAACTTGTGTTGGGATCTCCTTGCTATTGGGAATAGAATTTGCTTACTCTCTACATAACCTCGGTTAATGAGGTGCCTGTATATGGGGAACCGTGGCTGAATCACAGTGGTGTGGGAGTCAATTGAGAAACTGCAGTGACTTTGTAACTTAGGTTAAACTTTTTGGATCAAATGTGGCATAAGGAATTTGCGTGAGTATCATTTCGACTGGCTTCTTAGCTTTTTTTTTTTTAACCACTACAAGAGGTTCAGTGAATAGTCTTCTTGTATCAGAATAGCTTATTTTGGGTCAGGTAAAGAAATAAAACTGGTGTGTTTCTACAAAAAAGGAGCAGAGTTTTAATTTTCCCTTATTTTATTAAGATAATTGGAAAAAAAAAATTGTCTTCAGTTGGACCCTGGTAAGTCTCCTGCAAATGAGCTGAGTTTAGCCTATTAGTTACCTGTTCACTCCACGCCTCACACCATGGGAAATTATGCTTTATTTATGTGCAAAGCATTTAAGAACAACTTGGTAACTGCTTTCAACTTGCTTTCTGAAATGAATAAAGAAATACAGCAGGAGGTGATGGAGTCTTTACGTCAGACTTCGAAGACATAAAATGAGTGGACTCTTTCCTAATAAGTGCAAATGATGATCTGTTAATGGTATAATGATGATTTCAATACTAAATTAAAGTTGGGTGAAATAAAAGCACTTCCTTATGAATACATGCAGGTTACTGTTGGGGGTGTAAAGTTTAATAGCATTCAGTATGGCTGCTGCATTAACTGTGCCCCATTTTCCTTGAAATAGGAACAAAGCTAGTCTTCCTTACCTAATGAGGTAGGCGATACTGGGCGTTTAGCTTGGACAGTTACTATGTGACACATGATGCGCTGCAAGCTTATGCCCTGCTTTGCCTTGCTGTAGTTTGTATGTCAGTCCCTACCACAAAGGAAATTTGGAAAACGTAGAGGAGATGCTTTATATGTATATATAAAGTCTAATGCTTCACGATCTCATGTGATACCTATGTGATGTGACAGGCTTCTGAATTTGAGGGAAGTGTCTTGGCAGTTTGGGCCCAGAGCTCTGAATAGCAAAACAAGAAAACATCTGGTCTCTGTTGCTGTTTTAGAAACACTGGAAGACTAACTAGTTGCATAACCACTAATATATAGTAATACGTACAGTGAGCTCAAGTAAGTACCAGAAATGTAGGGATGTTTGACTGTTGTCTTGTAATGACCCACCTACCTATGCGGCTGAGACTGCATTTGAGTGAGTTGCCCTAATACCTGTCAAAATGCAACTTGCTCTTTATGCACCTCTTTATTAAGAAGTGCTAATGCTCTGTTTGCTGGTATGTGTTGTGGTTTGTTTATGCCTAAAATACGTCCTTGAGTGACAGAAGGAAGCTCCTGCTTATTTCAGAGGGCATTGCTCTAATTGGGGGTTTAAAAAGTGAGCTGAAGCTGCCAGGGAAACAATTACTTTGATCTTGAAAGAAAAGGCGATGTTATTGTTGAAGCAGCAGGGTAGAAGTAGGTTAAATTTAATGTGCCATCTTTCTCTTTTTGCAGCATACAAGTCACTTATTTACAGAGACCTACAGCTAAAAATTGTGGCTCTTGTCTTGTGAACAAATGGAACAGATGTTGGGTGCTCTTGGACTGGGGGCACGTTTTTGTGTGTTTGGTTAGTTGGAGCCTCTTTTATTTGTACCATAGAAATTCCAGCAATTGCAAGTTGAGAGCATGTTTGGAAATTGAACCACTGTTTTAACTACACAGTTGAGTGAAGATGTGGAGCGAGTATCTGAAAACCCAACAGATGAAAGAGAAGGAGAGATGGAAGTTCATGAAGATGCCAGCTCTGTTATTTTACCAGGTGAGAACTATTGACCCAGAAATTACCAATTTTAAGTGCCTGATAAGCTGCTTCTGTGTGTGGGTTTGGTTGTCTTGTTTGTTTTTTTTTTTAATTGGATTTCTGAAAGCAAACAAAGCACTAAATTGCTTATTTACTGATTTTGGGGAATAAGTGCTGATGGAAAGCCAAGGAGTTTCACCAAGGATTGAGAAGAGAACATTTCTTTATCATGAACTGTGCTCAATCAAAGAAGATTCAGCACATCTGGTTCTGAGATAGAATAGTGTGTCATCTTCCTTTACGTTGTATCTTACCTGAGTTGCAATGTCTGTGATGGCAGCGTATTGCAAGCAAAGTTTTTGCTGGATTTACATGAAAAAGGTGCAACATTCAACAGATGTTCTTTTAAACAGATTTTAGTTAGACTGTTCAGACCTGCTTTTGGAGGGTGTGGGGCAGTGTTGAATGGGCTTATTGCAGCTCAGGTGTAGGCATTAAGGTAAGCCAACCTGAAATTGAGTATCCCCTAAATGCTTTGCAGCTGTTCAAGACACGCTTTTTTCAGTAGTGCAATTTTATGCATATTAATGTCCTAATTTCCTTGGCTGCCATCTCCTGGCAATGAACTTGGGAACATGTGTGTGGCGGTGGACTTCTGTAAGAGGTTATGTGTTCAATACGATTTACAAAAAGGCTAGTGTTTGCTGTGGTGAGGAACAAGCACCAAACCATGCTATTATAGTCGAAGGGCAGAGTGTGGCATGGCCTCAAAGGGCCTGACTCATTAGATTACACCATGCAGAAAAGTCAGCGTAAAATATGCCTACGTATTTCCTTTCATATGTTGGGGTTTAATGCTCCTTTTGCGTGTTCAGTCCTTTATCACTCATGATCAAAACATGACGTGTAACTCAATAGTACAGGAACTTTTTCCTTGCAAGTATTGCCAAAAGAAATGGCGTATGCAAGGAGTATGGGGAAAGCAGTGTCTGTGTACAAGTGAGACTAGTGTGAAGATCTTCAGAGAATAAGCTTTGAAGACAAGGAGACTGTGAGAGAATTGGGTCAGTCTTTTTCTAGCTGCAATCAGAAGAATCCTTCTGTGACATTTTATGCAGTATGCACAAGGAGTTACAAGCTAGAGTCCAAAAATGAGAGCGTAACAAATATCTAGTAACTTCTACCATGATGGAGATATAAAGATAGCTGTGAGAGAGCATTAGAATATTAAATTTCTCTGCTGGTGCATGTGCTGAATGTGTAAGAATCACTTCAGATTGTAAGGGGGGAAAGGAGTTGTTTTTTCCAGGAGGAAAGATTGACCATCAACAGACTTTTTCTTACGAACTTTGAACTTTGTTTCTGAGTTGTCCTTCTGGAAAATAAACCATGTTTCCTGCCTGCTGTGTCCTTAAGCAGAGTGCCAAATTTAACATGTGAAAAAGAGGCACAGTCTTTGGATGATTATGGCTCATGCTTGAGAAGGAAGCATCTGTCTGGCTGATCATCAAATCCAGCAACAGTTGTGTTTTTTTTAAATCAAGCTGAATTTGAGGCTTACTGTCTTCTCAAGGGATTCATCTTTAAATGAACACTACATAAATTCAGCCCAAATATCTGTATTTTAAAGTCCTAATCCATATTCTGTTTGGTTCCAGATAGTGAACTGGGTACAACTGCCCCTTCTTTGCGTTTCAGCAAGACCTGCCTAAAGAATGTTTTCTCAGTAATTCTCCTGTTTATTTATCTGCTGCTTATGGCTGTAGCTGTGTTCCTTGTCTACCAAACCATCAGTGACTTCAGGGAGAAGCTCAAGCACCCAGTGATGTCTGTCTCTTACAAAGAAGTGTCCTTGTACGATGCACCTGGTAAGACTGGTAACAAAAAAAATGAGTTAAGTTGTTCACATTTATCTTGGATTGTTTTACACTTTTGGTGTTGATTCTTCAGGGCCCAGAGTGCATATAATGCTCTGAACCAGGTCTTTCACTACTTTTCTAATCTATGTTGTGTCAACTTTGCATGGAAATGTTCATATTGTAGGACAAATTTGGGGGGTTTTCATGCCAATAACATGAATGACAGTAGCTGCGGAGCATCATGCAACATTTGGTAGATAAGAAGTGTTTGCAGACTCTAGAATGAGCCCTCTTACAGGGAAAGAAAATAATTCCATATGAAAATACTCCCAAAACTGTGTTGTTCAAACAGGGTAGCATATAGGATGTGTATCAGGACCGCAGTGCTGCACTGGGCAGTGAGATGCTGTTGACAGTAAAGAAGGTGAATTTTCTCAAACCAACCACAAAATAACCGCAATACCACTTTCTGCTTCTGTTCTGCATTGTTTACAACTTGGTATTACATCAGTAGGCAATGAAAATGCGATGTGACCGCAGGGAACAATGTTGGCATAAAAATGCAGTGTGGCATCAGAAAACTGCGTTGCAGTTTGCAGGAGGGATTACGCCACAGAAGCGTTTTTGAATAGTGAGTTCTATCGTGTGTGTGTGTGTGTTTGTGTGTGTGTTTTGTTTTTTCTTTTTAAATTATCCAGTAACGATTCATAAATAGAGTTGCGGTAGCAATTGCAACTCAGTTGTATGTCAGTTTCCAATTTAAAAATAACACTTCTGTTTGAAGTGTTACCACATTTTACAAATAACCACTCCAGTAATTGTGGCTGAAAGGTGAGTGTTTCAAGTTGTTGCTATATTCCTGTAGTTGTTTTCTGTATGGTCAGTTAGACTCAGCTTTGTAAGTAAGTCCTTGTGTTTGGACCATATGGATCTGACTGTAAGAGCAGCCTTCCCCCCCCCCCCCTTTTTTTTTTTTTTCCACATGAGCTTTTCATACAGCAATAGGAAGAAAACGTCGTTTAAAGGAGAAAAGCAACATACATATAAATCCACAAGTATTGTCAGGGATCCCTGCCAGATCAGAGAACCTAAATTAATGTAGCCCTTTACTTCATTGCTCTAATGAAATGATGAGATGGCAAGTTGCAAGCATGGAGCACTGAAGAAAGGGATAAAGCACTTTTAGACTGATACGTGCTGACTGCTCTGATGTCTCGCATTTTGCTAGATGGGTCATCTCAGTTGTGTGAGTTAATCATATCTTATAACTCAAATCATACTTTTCTTGGTAGTTGGTCTAGATTATCTTCAAGCAAGCTTGTTTCCAATACCAAATGTGGCATAAGAGGATTTTGGGCCTTTTATTTTTCTGTCCTACGGCTGAGGTGACTGAGGGTTTTTTTAATGCATGCTATTGGTCTGAAACCATAGACTTATGGTATATATGAATTTCTACGCAGGTGAAGTAGTAGCCTGCCTACCTAGTGATATAAGTATTAAGGGATGGTAACAGTCATACTTGTTTTTTTTTCTTTGATTTTTATCATGACATTGTATTTGGTGAACAGAAGATGCTAGATGTTCTGAAGATCTTTTCACTTTTATAACATCTGCCAGTGATCTTTGATTTGTCATGTATAATACAAACATTATTTCCAATTAAAATTTGACATGTTAAATGATAATATCTGAAAACACGTACGTGCTGAAGCGCTACATGTCCCATTTGATTTCAATAGTCTCCTAACTTACTTTACACATTCATTTCATTTTGGGGCCAGAGGGACTCATACGTTAGCTGCTGGCTTGTGGGAAGACTAGGGAAACTTAGTAGCTTCTGGGAATCTTGAATTGCCGTAACAACATGAACCCTGATTTTTTCAGTGCATCACAGGGGTTCTGTCCTTATGCAGAAAAATGCACTGTTGTCCTGCTCCAGAAAAATGCTGAAGCATGTGGTTTAATTTGATTGTTTTGCTGGATCTTGAGGATAGTTCAGTATCCTCTAGGATTAAATCCCAGAATGAAAATCTATGTACTTGGGAAAGAAATCAGCTCTCTCCAATGTTTTTTTTTTTCTCCCAAAACAGGCATTGCCTTTTATCCAGGCAAGGCTCGGCTGCTTAGCTGCAAGCATCATTACTATGATCACATCCCGCCTCTGATAAATCCAGGTCAGCCAGGAGACATTGAATGCACCACTCGGAGAATCAACTACACAGATCCTTTTACTAATCAAACTATGGTAATAATAATGTAATAGAACAAAGCTTATTCAGTGGAGGTTTTCTGCTCGTAATGATATTTGAAAGTAAAATTATTCACTTAGTACTGCAGAAGATTCTTGCTTCTAGTTTTTTTTCAAGCCATCTGTCCTTTTGTTTTTAGAAATGTAAAATACCCCAGTCAGTGTGTATGTGTGTTATGGATGATCAGCTGTCACGTGGGTGTGTGCAGCGTGAAAACCTGAATGGGACAAAATAAGTCATTTTTCACAATGAAACTCTCGTTTCATTCCTCTCCTAAATGAACTGACAAGCATGCTCCTTGATATAGTAAATCTAGCTTTGATTGAAAGCAGTAGCAGTTATTCCATTAAAGCGGGATAGCTTATCTCTTTTTATATGTTTGCTGGGAATCACGTACTATTTTTGTCACACTTGGAAAGATCTTCACTGGGCACCAAGTGTTTCATTACACTGAAATGCTGTGAGCCAATAAGTTGTGTATATTGACTGATAGTCTGTCTTAAATTGCCCTTAAAAATGATGGGAATCTGGTATTAAATATGGTCATTTGTATCTAAAGTGTTTGCTCAGATTGTTTTTAAGGAAACTAAACGTGAACGAACGAACAGCCTAGGTACCTCTTTGGTCACCTTTTTTCCTCTTCATGTTTTGCCCTTTGTCTAGTTACCATTTTTTTCTGGGAAGCAGCTCCTTAGTATATTTGAAAGTAATATTCTAGGTGCAAGTCTAATTTAATTCCTGCCACTGATATGCTCTTTTTGCATGTTTTAACAAACTAAGAACCTGCATTTTATGCTGCGTGGTAGATGTCTTTAGAAGCTTGCTGATCCAATAGGCTCTAGTCCTGCAGTTGAGTGGAGAGGCACTGAGGCAGAGACCTCTGAACCACAGAGAGTCCTGTTCAAATTGTCTGAGTCCTTTTGCAAGCAGCAGGGTGCTGTTTGATAAAATGCCTGCACTACTTTAAGTTGTATTCTGCCTGCAAGCATTTTTTGTTGGGTGTTTTTTTGGTTGGTTTTGGTTTGTTTGTTTTGTTCGGTGTTTTTTTTCCCCATTCAGCAGCTTACTTGAGGTGCTGGGGGCTGTGAAACTTCTTTCCCAACGAGAAGCCTGATGCTCTCTACATCAGACTCCAAATTAACTTGTTTCATGTCAAGAGCTGAAAGTTCCTAGACTTTAATGCTCAAAACAGTTTTGATTGTCCTTCTGCAGAATGCAGGTTGCAGGGCCTTAACTGGTAATTCCACGTGAACCCAAAGGGCTACAGTAGAACTAAAGGAGATTTCTTAGAAAAACACTAAATCTTGATGTAAAGACTTCATTTCTAACTAAAAGGAAGGATTCTATTGACATTCTTGTTAGATACTATTCTTAGTAGAGGCCAAGAAAATCTCGGTGTGTATTAGATTTCTATAGAGTATTAGTGACAGATGGCAAGTTCATGAACAGGAAACAAGGATTCCTTTGCTACTCTCACTGTCTCTCTGTTTGCTTACAGAAGTATGCTTTGGTTGTTCAAGGTCCTCGTGATGTGAAGAAAAAGGAACTTGTGTTTTTACAGTTTCATTTAAATGAAACAGACCAAGATTTTAGTGCCATTGACTACCTTCTGTTTTCTTCTTTCCAAGAGTTCATCAACAGGTATGTAAAGGGATGAGCCTATAACTGCATTGAACTTGCTACAACAATACTAGCAAGGGCTAATGAAAGCAGGGCTTTTTTAATAAAAATCACAGGCTTTTATATTATCTCTTTTATTTTTTTTAAATGTTTGGGTTATGTTGATGCTCTTTCATGCCTTAGGTTACTAATCTTACTTTTTAGAAATGAATTGAGGACTTTTTCAGTGACAGAACCTGCCCTTCAGCTGTGCTTCAGCTGTTTGTTGCTGCATTTTCTAAAAGTTTGAAGTTTGTGCTGGCTCACTTGTGTCTGCTGCTGTGGGTGATCAGGAAATGTGCTGTCCTGGGCAGTGTGCACAGGAAGTGCACTGAGAACACGACCGTCTCTGTACCTTTTAGTTTTTTTAGGCAATTAGTGTAAAGACCAGATCCCTTGGTTGCTTTGTTGTGATTTTGTTGAAAGATTAACTGTATTTCTTTGTATTGCTGTAAGATTCTATAGAATGATGTCATTTCATTGATGGGGTTTTCAAAATTGCTTTGTATTGGTTTGACATTGGTGCCATTGGAGTGACTGATCAACCTTCTTCTAATTTATCATGAGTGGAATTAATTCTGTTCTGAACTTTCTGGAAAGCCCCATCCTGTTTCCCACCTTGTGAGAATAAATTCTATACTTACCTGTTTAATTTTTGCTTTAATTTAAATTCAAGTTCTGTTCTTCTCTCTGTAATCCAGATTAAAAGCTAGGCAAGAGACATTAGTCACAGTGAGACCTAATAGAAAGCCTCAATTTGGTAATAGTCAGATGTCAAGTGACATTAGGTGAAGGAGGGAAGAGAAATAACAGATTTTATCGTAACAGAGAATTCTTGGAGGCTTCGACATGATCGTGCTGGTGCTTTTCAGATGGAGCAAAGGCTGGAAGTGTTTAGTCACAGCGTCTCTGGGCCGCCAAAGACCAATTATCTGAATTTGCTTTTTACAAAACAGTTCTACTTCAGTGAAGGAGAGATCTCAAGTCATTAAGTTCTTTCCGTAACTGTACTAAAACACCTCATAAAATGCTAATGTTCTGGGTATTTTAGGCATTGATATTTTAGGGTGAGAAAATACCAGTTAAAAGTAGTGATGCAGAAGGTGCTACTTCTTCTTTCTGTGTTGTTTTTTCTCAGTATTCGTGGCTTGTGCTGCGGTTAGCGGTATGTACAGTGGGACCAATTCCAGCAAGGTGCACAGCTGTTTTGTACTTCCAGACACAAGCACCGAGACCAGCCCCTGTGAAACCGAGCAGGAGGCACAGTTGTGTTGCATCTCATTCCTGCCTCTTTGCAGAATGAGCCAACATACCAAGACACAACTTGGTCTATGCATACTCAAGTCCTGGAAGCCACATTTCTGTGCTTGTTGTATCAATTTGCAGATAAGCCATTTTAAAGAGCTGTTTCTTCCCAAGTTAAACCATTTATGTCCTACTTAAGTTGGCAGTATTTCTGCAAGCAAGCTGCAAGTCTGCATGCTGCTGTCACAAATGCTTGTGACACCTGTTGTGCAAAACAGCAATAAGCAGTATTGCAAAGGCCTTAGCTTCAAGAATCATCTGTAAGCTGCCTGGCAGAAATTTGGATTGCAACCTCCTACCCTCAGATTTGCCTGGTCAGACTGGTTAGATGGCAGAATCAATCCACAAAGAGATGGGGAAGTGTCGCTTTGTTCCTAGAGAAGCTGCCTTGTCTCATTGTTGGAAGGCACCAGAACTGAAGCTGGGAGAGTGAAGGCTGAGCCTGGGGTATGTTTGGAGCCAAGTGAAAAAGTAGGAAATGGTGTCTGTTTGGGGATGCATCCTTTGTGCCCGTTTGCAGCAGGCAGTAGGAATGTGAGTTAAAACTGGTTTTGAACTAACCCAGGTAACGGTAAAATGGGCAAAGGTACGTAGGCCTTTAAACTTAGTAATAAATGATATGCATGTCTAGCTGAAATATGGCAACAGAGCCAGTTGTGCGCGAGAGGCCAGTAGTGTGTCTCATATAGCATCCTCCAAAGCTTGGTACAAATGCTATGGCTTGTCTTGCTTAGTATTGTGTATGGTGTTCTGGTGTCCTGGGGCATGAACTGGGCAGGCTCAGGGCACATTGAAAGTTTACGTTTTCTCCTGACTATGAAGTGCATGTGAAACCGCATGCGTATGTGGAATGTACTCGTTCTGTCCAGCTTCCAGCAGAAGAGAAAATAGAAATGATTTCCGGTTCATCAGCAGATGCTAAATTTAGTTGGTGAGAAGTCTGGACTTAGATATCTGTAGAAACTTGTGTATTGACAATGCAAATTTTGTCCTTCCATATGGACTTTAGAAACTTCAATTACTGGCCACTGTTAACTACTTTTCCTGACAAATTGTCTCACTGGTTATGAGAGCATATTATTAGCGCTGTGTCCAGCAATTCATGTAAAGTGTTATCAAAGATGCTGAGATCTATGCTCAAACTCATGAGATATCATAATTACCTTTACAGATTTTTGCCATGGCTGCAAACAGCTTTGTTTGGGCTGGGCAGGCAGACTGCTGTAAAATATATGAGTAGGGTATTCCATCGTTTTTAAATCACAGTCCAAACCCCCTTGAAATTGGTGAGAAGGGCTCTGCTGTATCTACACCACAGTTTCTGTGCGGGCAGTATTATGTGCAGCTCACTTCTGCTTTAAATAGCAATAATCGTATCAGTGAAGGCTGCTGCAAGCATCAGCCATAAGCAATAATGAAAATGGCATCTAGACACTTGTGTCTTTAAGGGTTTTTTGAGGCATAGGAAGTGGTGAGGACTCAAGTGAGGGCCAGTTGTTTCTGTCAAGGGTTTTATTCTCTGCAGCTCTTCTGTTAAAATTGGGTAGACAGACTACATGAAACTGGCACTGCTTGCTAGTTTTGTTCTGGCCTTCACAGAACACTGCTGAACTGTGTGCTATTGTTGGCCTGTGGGTTGGAGGGATACTGCCACTGGCTTTTTTTCTTCTTCCTTCTTTCTTTCTTTCTTTTTTCTTTTTTTTTCCTAAAATACAGTGGCAGCTGCTGTCTGTACCATATTAATTGGAGGGAAGGAAATAATGAAACCGTTGCAAATTATCAAAAAAGTGTAGCTAAAAATACAAGTTCCTTTCCTGAACTGTCATTAGTATAATACATGGGTTTAAGAAGAAAGTCCTCTGAACTTACTACTGACAAACTATTGTTAGCGTAGCATGTAAAATAATTTACAGTCATGTGAAATGATGAATACCGGTCTGAACAGGTCAGACATTATTTAAGGGTCTAAACAGGGCTCTGTGTTCATGTTTCTGGTCTGGATTGCTGCATGCAGAGAAATTAATTATAACATAGAAGGGTCGAGACTTTTGGTTCCATGCTGTCTGACCCTTTATTAGATCCCATGGCTGTCTGAGAGTTTCCTAATCTAGAGAAAAGCAAAAGCAATAAACACAAATTGGGTTTGATCTATCTGTGGTTTTGGCTCTTGCTGTTGCGTTGGGATCTGCTGGTGGGATGTCCTAAGCTGCCTCTGGCTCTTGTGGGTTGGTCCATAGAGTTTGGTGTTAGAAGGATCTACTGCCACACTAGACCCCAGTCCAGAATTAGGTTAGCAACTCCCACAGTTGCAACAAATATAATCTCTTGTGTCAGCATGTGCTGTGGCAATGGTTAGGTAACTGGCTTTGTACATCACCTGAGCGAGACAATGGCCTCTTGCACTTCTCTTTCTTTGCTGTGGTGAAGGAATTTTTTGCATGGTCTTGAGGTACCGCCGATATCTGGAGAGAGCCTGGTGCAGAATATTCCAGGAATCTTGCAGTTTAGCTGAAAGAAAGTGTTAAAGGTGAAGAATTTACTGAACAACAAACAAAAGTGTGCAGCCTTTGCAGGTTTTCTGTCATTGGGGTGAAGAAAGAATTAAAAAAAACTGGAGAATTGTTCTTCAGATTAAAATCCCTTGCCTGTCTTGTGTTCACTTAGTTGTGTGTGGTTTTTAAGCTGTGTTATTTCCCCTCTGCTATCATTTGCGCAAAGCTTGTGCCTCTGCTCTGCTCCCCCCTCTTTTTCCCCTGACTCTGTGGCAGTGGTCTGGGTTATGGGCACAAGCAAGGAGATGCCTTCTCAGATAGCTTCTCCTAAGATATTATTAATCTTTCTTTTTCAAGCCTACAATTACTGTTGAAGGCAAAGTATACTACTGCTCTCTGCTTACCATCTAAGTTGTGCTGTAACGTTCAGCTCTGTGTCATAGCTTCCTGCCTCAATTTTCCGTGTTGGTTTGGAAAACTTTTCTGGGATGCTGTATTTAGTTGTGCATTAGGCATATGACTGGCTGGCAGAGTGCTAATTATGTATGTTCCTCTGAGTGGCAAAGCACCATGCTCTTCCATACTGTTCCATCAGCTGCTGCTGTAGCCACAGGCTGAAGGGGGAAGAAATCATTGTCAGATTAGGTCTCCCTGTGTCATTGGTTTGTACGGTGAGGAGCAGTCAGGTGGTGGGCTTTGTTCATGTGCTTTGTGTATATCTTCCTTCTGGGAGTTAGAGAGGTGCACTGCCATCCTGTTGGGATCGCTAAACAAGCAGCTAATGTTACAAATCCATAAAGATATTCCTAAACTAAAACACTCTTGGGATATAATCTTGTCTTGGTGGGTAGCGAAGTGTATTAGCTTTTCTTTCCAGAAACCCATCTCCTTTCTGTTTGTATGCACAGTGAAGTTCTGTGTTTGAGCCCTTGTGGACAAGATATCTTGGTTTGTAGGAAGGAAAGGAGCCCTGATTCTGAAAACTAAGGAAAAAGATAAGAGAAGTGCAAATACAGTCAGTGCTGGTACAGGACAAGTCCTCCTGATTGGTCTGTTCTCTTGGACAAGAGCTTCGTTCTTCATCTCTGCTATTCTTCTTTACTTCTTTGCATCTTTCTCCTGAAAGACCAAAATACCTTAATTTTCTAACAGACCTAGTTGTGCACTCCCTCTGCCGTATGAGCAAAGTGTACTCTCTCCCATCACCTAGGAAGATGGATTTAATCTGAGTGAAAAACCCTTTCCGTTGTCTCAAGGACCAGCATACCCTGACGTATCTCTGCAACCTGAAATCTATCTTTAGTAAAAATCAGCAGTCTGTGCTTTAATGATTCTGACTCATCGCAGTGGTTTACCCCTTTACCCCTTCATTTCAAATGAAACCTTGTTGAAAAAAGCAGCTGCAGGGCCAGGCTTATTTTGTAGAGATGACATTAAAGTGGCTAAAAATCATAGTACTGAGGAGCTCCAAGTAAACAGGGTGGTTGATTCAGTGTGCACCTGGTAGAGAAAGGATGGAGACCAGATATGCTTTAGAGCAGCCTCTTTACCACTTGCAGTGTGAGGGGTATTGGAAGCCTTAAAATGGGTTAAGGTCACAGTATTTAAAAGAAAAAAAAAAAAAAAAAGGAAAAAGGGGCCAGAAGCAATCCTGTTTTGGGGCTACAAATATCTGGGATTGTATATTGTGAAAACAGCCATGTTATTGCAGATGGGAGCCTTACGTCAAAGGTGTAGTGTTCCCAAAATAATAGGAATATGCTGAATGTAAATTTCAAAGTATTTTAAGTATGTCTGCGTTGCAACCAGTTTATTTGCATCCCAGAAATGGGGTGAGGCAGCCTGCCCTGCCTCTAGGCTGTTCTTTCCATCTCTTGCTTCTGAGCCTTGTGGCACGCTGTTTCCTGGCATCCTGTCTCTGTTCCTTTCTGTCCCAGAGGTGACAGATGAGCAGAATGAAGCTCCTCTATAAGGAGAACAATCCCTTGGGGCAGGCAGAACTCTAGGGTGGTAGGGCAGCAGGTAGGTCTTCTGCAGTTGAGAACACGTGAGTGCAAGTGCTACCATTAATCAAAATGTCACTACTAACAATGTTTTTAGGTATGCTGACTTTTAGCAGTTGAAACATAAAAAGAATTGTGAACGCATGTTGAAGTGTCTGTAGGTCTGGCATTCTCCTGCCTAAAGCGCTCAGATACAGCACTGAGTTTGGTCAGTAATGTAATGGTCTTTTTTCTTTAGTCCAGAAAAAGCAGAATTCATGAAGGACTGTGAAAGTTCATACTCCAGCTGGAAGTTTTCCGGAGGCTTTCGAACTTGGGTCAAGATGTCCTTGGTGAAAACAAAAGAAGAAGATGGCAGTGAGACTGTTGAATTCAAACAAGAGGT
>VYZM01017513.1:308947-348308 GCA_013398915.1 Dromas ardeola
TGCTTAAGTGAAACATCAGGAGCTTGGTTTCATTGCATCCGTTGCGCTACTTGCCACTGAGCAGTTTTGGCTGTACAGTTGCTCAGATTCTTTCTTAATATGGAGAGGTTCTGTAGAAGCATAAATGTCTTGATGTGCACAACCGATGGTATGGCCAAGTGACACATCCCAGGAAAACATCTAATGGGGAGGCCAGAAAATCCAAGCCTTGAATGTGTCATAAGTCACAGCTGTGGTCTGAGGTAAGGGTCCGGAGAGACCGACATAGAAATACTAACACAGCTACCTTTAGTTCAAGATGGGGAACAATTGCCACAGGAATTGTCTAAATAATAGCTAGTATTGGAAAGAGGTATTGTTTAGGTTACCACAAGGGCTGATGTTAGGATGAAGAGGTAAACATAAGCCTTGTGTCCTTTGTAGCATTTTCATGACTGCTTTTTGTTTGGGTTTGGGATTTGTATCTGTTGAGTATCCTTAGAAACAAGGAATAACTTAACTTCTTATATCATTTAAAACTAGGAAATATGCAGGTGGAAGATGCTAACTTAGGTAGAGATGGAATGAGTTTGACTTTTGTTCCTGTTCTGTTCATACTAATGGACAGGAGAATAATTGTGTTTTGAGTTTGTTATCTTGCTCCCGATGTCGGTCCGGGAGAAAGAGTCTCATTGGTGATGAGAAATGAGAATTTTAAGAGCAGTCCTTTCAGAGAGTATGTATTTCAGAGACAACACTGTCTCTCAGTCTCTGGTACACTTGGAAAGAATACTTTGTGGAGATTAAAATGAAGCTGAATCTTCAGTTCTCCTATCTTTAGTTCTCACAGTTAGGGCCTTATGTGACAAAGCCTTAAGGAAAGAGCAGAGCTGTGACTGTGAGGTGGAGACCCTCCTGCTCCACTGGAAGAGGACAGGAGGCAAATCCCGAAGTCATGCAAGTCCCAAACCAGTGCCTTAGTTTGGAGACAAAAGGATGCATCAGTCAGCTGCTGCCATGTAAGCACTAACAGCAGTTGTCTGTCTGTCCTTCATCACCTACAGCTCTGTATCACTTGCCATTTGGTACTTACCTAGTGTAGGATTTTTGGAAGTCTTCCTTTGTGCGCCCAAGTCCAACTTTTCACAAAGTGGAAACAAAAGGCCAAATCAAACTTAGAAAAAGCTGAGCTCTTTGTGATCATAAACATCCATTTAGTCCAGTAGTTACGGACTCTCTGATCATCTGCGCAGGTGAACACTGTGTGGGGGTTTTTGGGTTTGTGTGGTGTTTTTTTTAAAAACCAAACAAATTAGGAAATAGGAATCAGCAGAAATGTGAACTTCAGGTTTCGGATCCCTATTAATAATACAGTAGAAGTTGAAATAGCTCAGACAGAAATTGCACTTGCTTTGTTTGACAGTACAACATCTGCTTAAATTGCATAAGGAAGTCCATTAGCCTTTCAAATCTGAAACTGGGAGATGGCATACCGGAAAGATGGTTACAAATATTAGGGCAAATAGCACAGTCAGTTAGTCTGCTAACTAGCCCAATAGTCATTACTTTGCCTTTTCTTCCTTTCCCGTTGACTTCCTTTAGCTTTGTGTACTGTTTGTTTCCTGGTGTGCAGTTTTCTTCAATGAGTGTAGCTGGGGTGATGGTACGCTGCAATAATTAAATGAGCTGTAGAAGTATAGGGTAAGTCTGCAGCAAAGCTGTTTGACCGGAAAACATGAGGTGGGCTCTGAATAGACACATACAGTGTTCTGGCTCCCGCTTCTACGTGTTCACAGCCTAAAATCTGGTCAGGGCAGGGTGTGTAGGTGTGGAGAAGGCTGATAGAAATCTTCAAGTATTTGCAAAGAAACTTAAGCCATGGTAGATGGTAAGTTTTTGCAGTAGGTCGTCCCTCATACGATGTCTGCTGAATCACTGTTTTTGTATCTATAGTTCCCTTCACAACCCAGAGGTGAAGTTATGGTACTGGTGGATTCATTGTTTCCAGTACAGTATTAAACTAACGTAGGAAGAGCAGCCGTACTGCCGTGTGCGCACACCAAGATGCAGATACTCCTTTGAGGGCTGGAGGTGGGAGCAGTCCTTCCATCGTTTGTTCAGCTGTAACACCAGTGTGCTTGCTGTTAGGTAACTGCCTGGCTCTCCAGCGGTTTGTGTTGTCTCCTAGCGGCAGGGGGGTTAGTGCAAAGGGTGTTGTTATTGCCTGTGTACAAACTCTGTGTAGTTCCCCTCTGGGCCGTGCGGTGTGTTACAAGACAAGATAAATGTTTTTCTGAGGCCTGATGTCTTAATACTTTCCTGATTTTGATTCTAAAGACTATGGGTTCATGTGGCTGTAACATCGATCTGGGATCTTAAACTGTATCCTGTCCATCCCAGCTCTGTGGAACTGTGCTAGACTGCGCTGCTGGTCAGCCTTAGTTTCAAATGGTAACCTAGTTCATGGGCAACACTGGGAAGTATGGTTTTAATTGTTAACACCTAGGCTGCTTTCCCTTCCATTTTCATTCTGTGCTTGCTGGCATCTTCTAGTTTATTCTACAACTGATTTTTCCAAAAAAACCCAACCAACCAACAAACAAGTCTTCCTGCCACCATCTGTAGTTCTTGGGTAAAGAAAATCAATTTAGCATTCATTCATGAGAACTTTCCAAATGCTGTATTACTGCAAGTAGATTAATCTTGTAAATGAAATTTCCCCCTTTGAAAGGGAAAAACTGTGTAATAAAATACAGGCCCTGGCTATAAAAACAGTATTGCAGTATTATTTTTCTGAGTTAGGGAATAGGAAAAGATTATGAATGTGGGACAGATGGAGGAAGCTGCCCTTTCCATATTTGGGGAGCCTGTTGTTCCAGGTAGAGGAAGGATGAATTGGAAGTCCCTGACCAGTCTGCTGTTTTCACCTTCTTACAAGCCTTTTCTGTTGCACAGAGGACTCATTACACCACTGAAGAGAGTAACCTGTGTTGGTTTTTTTCCTCCTCTCCAGACTAGTGTGGTTAACTATATTGACCAGAGAACTCAACCAAGAAGTGACCAGCTGTTTTTTGTGGTATTTGAATGGAAAGATCCTTTTATACAGACTGTTCAAGATGTGAGTAACACGCTATTGAATTGTTGGCTGACTGTACATGCTCATGGTTTGTGTGTGTGTGCACGTGCCTCTACCTTGCTCCAAGCAGAAATTCAGAGGAAGAGTGAGGTTACTTCTGAAATTTCAGTCTAGGCTCTTCCTTATGGATGTAATGGATGTTCTGTGGAGGTCAAGACCATCTGATGCCTTTCCTTGGCTTGGTGTCGCTCAGCATTCTGTTTGCAGCTGGAGGTGCACGTAGCTAAGAAAAAGAATCTGTCCCCTTTTGTTCTAGCGAAGTGTAGCTTCAGGTCAAGTCTGAACTTTTTGCTTAAATAAGTGTGCTTGGATAAACCGATTTAATGACTTTTTTTATTAATTGACCAGCAAGAAACCTAGACTTAAATCAAAATAATAAAAATAAATAGACTAGTGTATTTTTTTTATCTCTTATTTGAATGGAATTTGGTACTGGATTGAAATGCAGAAAAAGCACTTTAAGATTTAGCTCAATATGCTGCAGCTGGAGGTGTATGATGTGCCAGACAAGACCAGTGTCAGTCACTGGAGGGCTTAAAAGGTGTGCAGGTGTGCGCTGCAGTTACATGTGCTTTAAGCACGTGAGCTAGATTTTGTTTTCCTAGTGTTCTAGGGGAGAAGGTCAGATACATTTGATCTCCCCAGAAAGATACAGATCAGCAAAGCGTGCAAAGACAATCTGTTTAAAATTTTGCATTTAACATGGCCCTATCTGACAACCGAAGTCCATCACCAGCAAACCCCACAGAGTTCTCTTTTTCCTGTCCATGTAAACATGGGCGGTGCGGGGCAGGATTGCATAGTTGGTCCTTTGCACTCTTGCTGTCCTGCCTGTGCTGGGGCTGGGCACCCCCGCAGTGCAAGCACCTCCCTGGCCTCGAGAGTCCGGTCCTGTTCCCAGCACCTCTCGCTCCTCTGGGCCAGATGGGGTTCACACCTCCGCCTCCTTCGTGCTAAAAGCTGCCCTTGATCTGATGGATTAGGGGTGCCTGTTTCCTTTTGCTGAAGAGGCCATAGTGCACAAGCACTGGCGGCCAGCACTGCCGGTTTTAGGAGGATTAACAAATACAGAAAGCCTGTTTAAGACCACCTGGCTCTGGTGGTGACGAGCAACACCGTGCTTATGCTGACCATCAGAGTTGCAGACTCCATGGCGAGTCGCAAAGCAATGTGCTACTTTATTGCTGCCTAAGCCTAGCTCTCCTTGTTTCATCTGAGATCCTAGAAGTCATCCTTGTGCCTAGAGGTGTGAGGAGAATTGCAAACTATAAATAAACTTAACTACTCACGAACCAAATGTTGTTAAAAATAGAAACATAGAATACTTGCTGTGGGTCGGCAGAAACAGTGGCTGCTGTCAAAACCTAGTTTACAGTGCTGTCTTGTTAAAGCCTTTCAGTAGTTGCCTCTTTCAGCTCTGTCTTCTGGAAGGTCTTCTTCAATGTAATTATTTTTGTAAATCTTTAAATGACACAGTAAGTTTAATCCTTAATCATAAAACTTGCGATTTAACTGATTTTTAAGCAATTCACCATCTAAAAGGAATTTAGCAGGTAGTACAGCGTGTTTTCTTCCTTGATGGCAGGAGTTGGCAAAACCATGGTGTGAGGCAGATGCGTGGAGAAGGCACTACAGGCCACCTTTGCAGCGTAAAGGAATGTGCTGCAAAACACTTCACTTCTGAAAATGGAATTGTTTGTTATTGAAATAGGTATAATACCTGCTGAATGAGATAAGGGGAATAATATTTTTAATCTCTTTCAGATAATCACAGCAAATCCCTGGAACATGATTGCTCTTCTTTGTGGTATCTTTTTGGCTCTGTTCAAGGCAGCAGACTTTGCGAAGTTAAGTGTTAAGTGGATGATCAAAATCCGAAAGAGACATCTGAAGAGGAGGAGTCAAGTAATGAACCACATAAACTGAAACTAAGACTGCCTTTTAACTGTTCATACCAGAAGGGATACAAAATAACTGGAATACACTTCAATCAGCAATACAGCAATTAAAGATGCAGACCAGGTATGTTTTCTCCAGGAAAAATGATGGCTGGAGGAACAGCCTAGTGAACCGGCCTCTGACCTTTAGAATGGAGCTAACTCTAGGACAGGTCTAACCAACTCATGCTTTTCTATTCCCACTTTAACAAGCTTACCTCAATATACGGGGGGACCAAGGGAGAAGGTGAGACTTCACTAATGTTCAGAAAGTCAACACTGTAATGGTTAAGTTCTAAAAAAAATGGACAGTGTTTGAATGCTTCTCAGAAGAGGAGACCATTTAACTTCTGCATGAGCTGTGACCCGCGTCTGCTATCGTAACACGGTTACTTCCTTGACTGTGTTTAGCGGAAGGTAAAGTACTCAACAAAACAGTCTGGCCTCCCCTCTCCAAAGTGTGTCTTAAAACAAAATACACTGGAATTCTATTGTGTGTCATTTTTGATTTAAAGTATATTGACTTTAATATTAAAAAAAAAAAATACTTCAAATAAGATATTGTGTATATTCTCTGAAACCACGTGCTCTCGGATTCAGCTGCAGTTTTACAGGATGTAGTCCCGGCAGAGGTATTACAGCAAGAAGATTAAAACCCAAAAACGTATTCCTTACCAGTCCAACTCAAAGTAAACTCCAGCAGCTCAAGACCTGGGCATCTGAGCTGATGGCAGATTTCAAAGTCTCAGGCTGCTGCTCTTCCCTCTTCCCCCCAGTCTTTGCTAAGGAAGTGAAAAATAGTCTTTCATCAGCCTGGCATTTAAATGTGATTCTGTATTATATAGAGAATGCGTGCTAACTAACTGTGCTGTGGTGGCGGAGGCTTTTTCTTCCTTATAAGTAAGTCCCTTATTAGTCTGGATGCCTGACTGGGCCTTGTGGAGGCTGCAGGGCAGCACTGCACCACTGTGTTTGCTCTGAGGGCTTTGTTGCAAGGAAGGGAGCTATGCCAAGTCATCTTTTGCTGCTTCCATCCTCTACTGAAGTATTAATATAGTAGTACGCGTATCAGAAGTATCCCCTCAGTCTTTTTTTTTGCCTCCTAAGGAACTAGACTTATTACTTTCAGCTGATTTCCAGAGCAAATCAAGGGAGTGCATTGACCAAACACAACCTTAAACAAGGGAGCAACAATTCACTGTAGTAAGAAAAACAACACACGGCTTCTCCTGTGTCCGGACGGGTGAGGGCAGGAGGAGGTTACAGCCTACCACTCACTTGCAGTTACTGCTCTTGCCTGTTCCCGGGTCCTTGAATGGTTCAGTCTGAGCTAACTTGATCATGCTCTTCTGGGGAAAAAAAAAATGTTTGGATGCCAGAACAGGTGGTGTTCAGTCAATGCTTCATCTTCAGTATCTTGCAATGATGGCTCTTAAACAGGTCCAGCAGGGCCAGTACTGCACTGCCCCGGGTGCTGAATGGGGTTAGAGGAGAGGGGAGTAGCAAAGGCCAGACATGGCCCTGTTGAAGCAAACTGTTTGAGAGCTACTTCAGCCCTAGGCGCCAGGGGCAGGAAAGAGGAAGGAGAAAGAAAAATGACGAAAACCTCCAGACTTAGACCATCTGCATCAAGGAAAAACCCAGTGGATTTTGCTACATAACAGCCTACGCTGGTAGGAAAGCAGCCCACTGCCTTCCCAGCTCCCCTTGTAGCCCTCTGCTTTCCCACTGCTGCTGCCCTGTTCTACAGGTAAGACAAAGACAACTGAGCTTTCTTACCTCCTCCCTGCCAGAGAGACACCCAAGTGTTCCTTCAACAAATCATAGTACAGCAGCCATTTCTTGGATTTTTACAAAAATGCTTAGAAACAACAGTTTGATCAGAACTGATGCATCCTACTGCTTGTTGTTTTTTTTTTTTTTGCTAATAAGGTAAGTTGGAAGGCGACTTAGTCCCAGCTCTGGGGTAAGCAGGAGGTGTGGTTAAATAAAGGGTGCACTCCTTTCTGCAGAATTTAATATACTACTTTTTTTTAAAATAAATTCCCAGAGTAGTCAGCTTCAGTCACTACATCTCGGCTCTTGAGAGCTTTCATTTTATAAGGAAATGTTGTGACTAGAGCAGACCAGCTGATTCCAGCCAAGAAACCTTTCTTTTATATACCTATTTATAGCAGTGATCCTAGTACAAAGTGTTGCACAAGTTGTTTGAAATGGCCTCTTACAGCTACTGGGTTGTAAATTTTTTTAACAACTCAATTACAAATGCCAGTAATTTGTTCTTTGTACCACTGCAAGTGTTAGATTCCCGAACTTGAATATAATTTATTTCCTGAAAATATTTTATATTTCAAATTGAGGTTTTTATTTTTGAGGTACTAAAGAACTAAACTGAGGTAAATGCTGCCTGCCTGACAGTCGTCTCCCTCCAGAGCTGGCACATGCCCCCTTGCACGCCCCACAGCATTCAATGTCTGGCTTCAGGACTTCAAGAAGCACCACAAAAAGTGAAGGATTGCCCCCCCGCCCCCAGATTTTGGGTAACCACCTACCCTGGCAGAGTCTCCTCTTCTTTTTTTATATAAAACTGGCACGTAGAGAGTAGCAACTAATTGGTTTTCATCAGACAGAGCAGAGTGTTACTCCTATTTCCTCTGTGAAACACAACTTCTTAGAGACACAAATGAAGTAACAGTAAAAGTATAGTAGAGTAAACTCAAAGAGCATAGTAGAAGCTTTTTTCCCCTGGAAACTGCTTGAACATCAAGCCAGTAAACCAGCCAAGGTAAGACAAGCCCAGGACCGCTGGCTCAGCTGTTCTGGCCACCACAGAGCAGAACAAAGCATTCCACCCTACCCACAAAAATGAAACCCCGGCACCCTGCGCCTCCAACACTTTTGCCACTCAGTGAAAAGGCACAGGTTATTCACACACGTGTGCGGTTAAAAAGCTGTTCATAAAAACCACTCTAATTCTCCTGGTCTTTATAAACACAAAGATGTGATGTACAGCACTAAATACAAACATAAAGACTTTATTGAATGCTGCTCAATTCCCCAAAGATCTTTCATTACAAAAGTTTTCCACACAACTGCAATTTAAGAGATTGGAATGGTACTCTGATAAAAGATGTGAAAAATACTTGATCAAGTAAACAGGCAAGACTTCTATTGTCAGCTTTCCACCTTTAAGAAACAGACTGCATTTTCCTTAAATAAAACAAGGAACTGGTTTTTGTTGACATCCTTCCCTCCTTTTGGTCTCATTCTTCAGTCCATGAGATGCTAAAACTAATGCAGAAACACCCAAGATGGTCTCTAGGAGGCCCGCAACTAACTGCAGGGAGTCCTTGGGCTGATGAGGAGCATCATTGATGGGCTCTCTGGAGGAAGCTCCATCCTCAGCTGTAGCAGGAGGAAATGCCTACATAGCCCAGGACCAAGAGGCAGCAAGACTGGGGCAGAGGCACTCAGCGAGCGGCAGGTCAGACACACGGACCACCCCAGCCCGTTCCAGCTGACTTCCTCTCCCTACTTCGCCTCCTTCTAATGCGAGCATTACATAAATCGACATCTGAATCCAACCAGGAATTGAAGGACAGCAGCACATCCGAGTTCCCTTCAATGCTGTAAGGGGTACATACCGAGTATCTCGAGTTACCGGTAACGTACCTTGGTTTTATTTGAGAAAATACAGCACAACTAGAAGCCTTTTCTATCACCTTAACCAAAGTATGCAGCGATGTGAAAAGCACATATAAAACAAGGAAAAAAAAAAATGTACATAGCAAACTATACCACCTATGTGCAACACAATCAAAAATTCAAGTCATAATTCTCACCACTCCCATAATTATTTCACTCATTAAGGATGATAATTCAGTTCTATGAAACATTGGAAGTGACAGTATATCAATAATTAGACAAATTTACAATATGCTGTGGTAATGACATCACTTAACTGCTGTATTTAAATTCAAATCTTTACATTTGCCAGAGAAAAAACTGGCTGTTTCTATTATACTGATGAGGTTTCTTTTGCAAATCCTTATATATTTCAAAAGGGTACAAAAAAAGTATGTCTGCCCAGTAGAGGTGGTCATTTCTTTTATTTGGCACTTGTATTGTGTGCATTTAGCACGTTGTGAGTGCTGTTCTGCTTTTCTGCCATAGCCTTCTTGAGCTTTAGCTCCTCTAGCTTTCTCCACAACTCTTCACGTTCCAATTCTTTCTTTTTCTCTCTGCAGAAAAGAGCGAAGCATCAGTTTCAGACGTGTTTTAAGGGCAACGTGGAGGTGCAGTTACTTAACTGCTGGGATTAACATCTAGCATTTTCTCTTCTAAGTTTTTCTCCAAAGCTATTTTTAAAGGCAATTACAGTTTCCTCTATTAAAAAGTGAGCGTACAAATTGGTACCGGTTAGTGGTAAAACTGTAACTTTGCTCCAGCGGACTCAGACAATTGCGGTAGTGTGGCTTTGCACAGATGAGTGCAATTCTAAGGAGGTTCTTTATCACGTGCAAACAAATCAAGCATCTCTGGGGGAGAAACGCACAACTATTGAAAGGAGAAAGCCCGTGGCCTCAGCTGGCCCAGGATAACGTCGACCTCGCCTCCCTCGCTCCGACAGCACCCCTTAGGAGCTTGGCAGGGTAAGAGAGAGGTTTTAGCTGCGCGGTGAGGCGTTCTCCAGCTCAACCTTCTTCAGAAAACACCCCTGAAGCAGCAGAGCCGGCGGCCCCTCGCAGCCGATCCCAGTTTTACCACACAGGAGCCCAGGCAGGAGCAGGGGCCTTCCCAACGCCTCCCTGGGCTTCGGCTCCCAGCACAGACACCCCCCTGCGAGGGTGCGTCTCACGCAGGTGACGGCCAGCAGCAAACATCTGCTGAGCAGTTCCACTGCGGAGCAATTCCACTACAGAACCCTGCAGCCACAACTTGAGTTTTGTTTCTTTTCAGCGGGTACATTTTGGGTATGTATTAATAACACACATTTGGAAGGAAAAAAAAAAAAAAGTAAATCAGTACCTTTGCCTTTCTGCTTTATATGAGCTTGTAAGCTCATCAAAAAGCTTGCCATTCATTTCCATCAGGGTTTTCAGCACGTTATATACCAGTGCCACGATAGTTCTAGAACAGAAGGAACACAACCATTAGAATTACTCAACACAAAATTAATTTCAGTAAACAAGCGTTCAGTTTCTTTTTTGGACTCTGAGCTTCTTATTTAAGGTCAGTGAGTTTCTGACACAAAATCCTTTACTATAGTTTCCTCTGTAAATTAAACTGCATATTTAAACGTTTTTTGAAGAGGCTGTTTAACCTGAAATTCCCGACTCTTGTAATTGCACAAGATACAATTATTAGTACTGTGGCTGTACGATAAAGCCATTCAATTATGTTAACATTTATTAAACTGAGTTTTAATAATAATTTTGTAGTATTTGAGGCATGAAATAGGAGAGTCTAGAAAATAATAAACTTCGGGGTAATAGCTTCAAGACTGGGCAAAAGAATGGGGCAGAGGAACCCCAGGCACATGGTTTAATACTAAAAGTTCTACCAGAAGCGTTTCTGGGCAGCAGAACAGGCCCCATTAAAGAACGGAACTGAGAACATCGGATCGTGGTTTCCGGTACCTTGGTACCTGTGAGAAACTGAACAGCTCGAGCAGCACTGGCTGTGTCTTACGTGGCTGGCTGTATTCCCGTGTTAGGCATTACTCTTCTTTTTGTGAAGGCATTCATATTTCAATAAGTTATCTTAAATATTATATTGTTTATCTTCTTTAAGCCCACTCTTAATTATGCAGAAAAATGCAAAAATAGCACTAAAATTACACATTAAAAAGGTGCCTATCATTAAGCTTATCACTGATCAAAACAGTAGGCAAGGTGGCTTCCCCATCTTCCCCCTCGCTCGCAGTTCACCACCACTCAGCAGTATTGGTTGGGAGGCCGTGCAGCCTTGTGACCTTGAAAAATGAGTGAAAGGAGAATCTAAGGAAGTAACCAAAGGACCAGGTTTGCCTTCTTAGTCCTTGGTGGCACTAGGAAATCCCCCAAGATTCCATCAGAGGCCCTACGCTCACTCAAAACACACACTACGCTTGGCCTGTCTACGCAGTTTTTTTTCCCCCCCCCCGAACACTGGCTTTCACATGGTTTGAGGAAAAAAGCCTATTCAGGGTTCTGGTTTTCTGAGAGGAAAAGCTTGATTTTAAGCAAATAGTCAGATGGCTAGATGGATATAAGCATGGTTCTCTGCCCTCCAAAATGGGTTAAAAATCAAGACTTTCTTCCCGAAACTTCCTGGTCCTCGAGCTATCCAGTTATCCTGAGTCTTTCACTTCAGAAAAAGCAACTTCTGTCTGCAGCTAGGGAAAAAGGGACACCCTTCACATTTGCTGAGCTCCCACGTAACTATTAATGCTCCAAGAACTACTTCTCCATAACTTAGATTCAGTCTCAGCTGATACATGTGCAACTAGACACCCCATCTGGATAAACTCAGAATAATTTCAGAGCCTCAGAGGGCTTAAAACAGGGCATCTGATTCACTTCAAAGCTGTGGAAGGCTCCTGCCTACCCTGGCCTTTGCCCGGATGAGCTTTCCATTCTGCAAATCGACTTGCAACTCAGTTGAGGTGCTGGACTTTTTCGTCTTTCAAGGTAATTACTGCTTCTTTCAAATGCAAGGTAAAAAAATACTAACGTTTAACTGGTGGCATTAAATATAAAATGAAGTAGTCACTCATTTCTCATCCCCACCATCCTTTATAGCGGTAGGTATTGCTCTTCTCTCTAGTATTTTTCCCCTTCTTATCTCACTGGGCAGCAATAACTACTTATTAAGACATTCACAGAATTTTGTTCATCTCAAGTAGCAAAAGACAGCAAAGCATAATTATAGCAGAAGAATCCCTTGGAAATTGTTCATTTGCCTTTTTAATTAACACCTAAGATCAAATGTGATTACAGTATGAAGACCATCATCCAATTTCCTCACGCTTTTTCAGTAAATCCCAGTTGTCCATCATAGCAATGCACAACTGTGAAATAGCTGGAAATGACCCCCATTTCAGCGCCCATAACCTCATTTAAGTAAAAATGAAGTCACATTTACAAGCTTACGATGCAAACCTGAAACAGCGGACAATTTCTTTCTGGTACTATAGATAAAGTCAAACATTACATACGGATTCCAGTGTTCTTTGGAGATCTTGTATAAACTGCCAAACATAATTGGTAGAATTTTATCAATGTTCTCCTCAATCAGGCTAAGAATATATTCATTATTCCAGAAGTACAAAGCTCTTTCTGCAACCTGAAACACAAAGTTTACGAGTCAACAACCACAGAATAAATTACTACAAATTTGGGGGCTTTTTTTAGGTTTGCCTTTTATTTTTTTTTACCTGAAAATGTGAACTTGACACAGATTTGGATATTTGCTTAAATAAAGGCTCTTCTATTTTTTTGAATTGTGTCGGTTCTATTACATCTAAGATTTCTTCAATTTCACCTAAAAACATTACCTGTTTGTATAAAAGAAATATATCAAAAAGTGTGAGAATGTTTTAGATCGCCATTGTAAACAGAAACAAACAAAACACAGCTTATACATTAGTCATGAATCTTGCAAGGAACAGGGCACGTAATTACAGTGCATTAGAGATCCGTCCGTTCCAGCTGCCAGGTTACAGCTCTCATCTTGAATTTCTTCTTTTGTGTAATTGCTATAAACACTTCACAGAACTGCTTCGGCAGAATATGGTTTTTTACAGTTAAAAAAACCCCAACACTGAAACATTTCATGTCTTCAAGAATGGCTGCAGTGGTTACCGTTATCTGAGATCTCCAAAGCAGCTTTTGAAGTGATAAATAGTTAATTCCCAGTTTAAATTACAACCGGCAGAACACCAGGCAGGTGGCACAGAAAAATTTAACACCACTCACAAAACTGGGACAACAGCGTTAAGGGACTCCACTTTTAAAGAGCTATCGGGAGGTGGGATGTGGTGGCATAAATTAAACTCCTGATTTTTATACTCATTTTCACTGCATAGAAACCGGGCAAAAAAATTAATTACCCAAGACCATTTACAGTTATTTTTATATTACAGAAAGAGAACGTACGTATGCTTTACTAGATGCTTACTCCGTATCTCGATTGCTAAGCCTGTATCGTGTTGCAGATGACTATCTCCAACGCATGTACATCTACTAAAATACTTCTCACCTCAGCAAATTGTTTCTCTATGCAGTATCTTAATTAGAATACAACTTTTAATATAGTTCTAACATAGTAACACCATAGTAAGAACAGACGTACATAACAATGGCATTGAGTCGCATGAAAGAAACGAGCAACTCAAGAAACTTCAAGAACTGCAAGTTTTCTGCCAGATTAAGGTGTATCAACCTGCCACGCTACATTTTACATCACAGCAGACACAAGAAGCCAGAGACAAAACCAACCTCTTTCTGACTGCAAGTTTTTGGCCAAAATTTGAGCAGTCCTCTGATTACCTATATTAAAAATACAAACAAGTTAAAACAGAACAAGTTTCTATTACATATTTGATAAGATAAAAATAAGTACTAGTTTGCTTTTCCTTACCCAGAGGTTCAATGAAAACTGAATACAGCTAAATGTAGTTCCACTGAAAATAAATGCTGCCTCATCTCATTTAAATATTTATCTTCTTTAGGTTACCAAAATAATTTAGAGCCTTCATTACCTCACAAGTTGTTGATTATCTGTTCACACTCCGCTTCCATCCCAGTACATACACCAATTGATAGGATGCTGACAGCATCCAAAGTATCGCAAAATGGAGTTAACCCCCCTGTAGCTAGGTTTCCCAGAATATTTTATCTCTTCTAACTCATCCACACTTTGGGGAGCACCTGTCTTGGCAGCAAGGTTTGAAGCCCAAGAGCAAGCGGTACACACTGACTGCACAAACAGGGCTAGAGAGAGGAGTCATGGCCTCTGACACTAACTTTTTTTCTTCTAGAATTTGAAATGTTAAAGACTGGAAACTAAAAAACAAACAAACAAACAACCACACAACAAAACAAGAACAACAAAAAAAAACCACAAAAACCCACAGATCTGAACTTACAGAGAAAATATATTCCAGTATCTACACTGGAAACTATCTTACACAAGACTGGAAAAAACCTTCAGGAAACTTAATTAGAAAGTACAGCCCCCAAGAGGCAGGGGAGGGGGGGATGGGACACAACAAACAGTGGCTGGAGGCCTGTTTCCTAGGAACAAACATCTGACATGGCATCTCATTTACAAAATTAATGCTGGCTTTAAAAAACAAAAAAAGCAGCTCTAACTGTATGTTTCGTAAGCAGAAACATTCTCAGAGCCTTATAAACTCCAATTCTGAGGAAAGGCCCTCTATTTTTTATGGTACAACTGCACCTATTTGATCATATCCAAGTGTAAAACTTACTCAACTATCTGAATACCTTCCATATCTGATTTTTGCCATGTTGACTTTTTTTCCCAGCGTCCCAGCGGGATGTTTTATTCACAACTATGTGAACTATCAAAAGTGACTTTCCAGAGAAAAAGTTAATGTGATTTTAAGTGCCCACAAGTCTTTATCCTAGGATACACGCGTATCCTGCTACTACAAAACTGAATGTCACTTCAAGTGACGCTGAGCAAATGCAGAAACCTCAGGCAGCTGGTAAAGTCCTATGCTCAAATCCATGAGAAGAAAGCAAATTACGTGGGAAGAACCGATCCCTTACAGATCCTCAACCCTACAGGTTCTTCCCGGCTGGCTGGAAGCTACAGACAACTGAAATACCAACACCATCACCCGATGAAGGAGCAGGAGGCCTGGGTCAGCCCACGCAGGTGACAATTTTGCAGCCTGCCTGGCCCACAGCGGCAGAGCTCCCTCCCTCCTGGCCAAGGGCAGAGCCCGAGAGCTGGGGCAGACACGGCCCAGTGATGGGGCAAAGAGATTGTGAGTCCCCCCACCGTTTCACTGCCGTTACCTGATCTGGCAAGTCCTTCACTCACCCGCTTCTCCTCCACCCACAGGGAATCACACTTGGCGTGAATTAATTACGCTTGTTTCTCTGGAGTCACAATTTAAAGCAGTCTATGTAAATACACTTTAAATTTAGGGCCATTTTCTGTTAATTAGCTTGTAGCTAAATGACTCAGTTATGTACTATTGAGATTTTGTATCTTTCAAGAACAAACCCGAACATTTACAGGTATAATAGCTCATTCTGCCCACACCTTCCCTTCCCTCAGAACAAAGCAAGGAAGCCAAAAAAACTTCAGACAAGCACATTTGCCAAAAAAAAAAAGCTGTGAGAACCTACCATACTCCTCTAATTGGAGCATGAATTTACTGATCTTGAAAGCATAAAATTGAGTTAGCTGGAAGAGTCCAGTTTCCAGCACTTGTTATTGTAAGAGTGCTGAATGTACTTCACTACACAGACTCACATTCTCAATGGATAAAGAAATAACATACGCTGAATACAGCAGTGCAGACCTTGCCAAGATACCTGTTCCTTGCTCCTCAGAGAATCAGTTTCCATCTTGAACTATGCTTTCCTCTTAAAAAGCTGATGCATGCACATTTATGTTCAAAGATTTTATTCAAAGAAATATTCAACATGAATTCATATCTGAAATCCTGCTGCTCTTACTACACAAAACTCTTAAGATCAGTAATTCTTCCCAAGCTACAAAATTCCCATAGAGTTGACTTAGAACAGTAGGTACCTGCTAGAAAACATATCTTACGTACAAGGACTGCATGTTTAGCCCGATTTCTTCAATGTAAAGGCCATTGCACTTAGCAGGGTTAGGTAACAAACTCTTCTTGTCAGCTCTGCAAACATCAGGACTGACCTAAGGCAGGCTACCATAGTTACAAGAGCTCGGATTGAACGTCCTCTAAATTGACCCTGAGTGACAATTCCTGCCAGAAAAATAACAGTGAGGTACTTGTGAAGACAGCCTTCTGATGGAGTTCTTAAAATATTACTTGACCTAAAGCCAAAAAAAATTCCAAATGCTATCTCATCAGTTGCCCCATATTTTAATGTTTATTTTCCAAGCCTTTCAGGAAGTTTCTTAAAGCTTCACTTCTTATCACCTTACTAACTTTATAAAGCCCATTTTACTACATGCTCAGAGTAACAACCAAAGCAAGCACAGGCAGTGACTCTGCAGTGAGTTCTTGTATCTTCTCCATCCTGAATTCACCTTTACTGATTAAGGGGCAACCAGAATAGTACATACTATAGCCCAGGTAAAATCTCAGAATTGCCCTGTGGCACTCCTACTTCAAAAGCCCTGCCTTCTTTACTTCTAAGTTTGAGCTTGGATCCTGCATCACAGTTCTGTAAATTCATATCAGGAAGTTCTGACTCTGTCACGTTGTCACTTCATTCAATCTTGCAGGTTTTTATGTTAACATTACACATTTTCTACTCATATGTCAACTTTAACTGTCAAAACGCCTGGGGTGTTTTATCGCCTGGCTTAAAGAATACGGCTTATGCAATTCCTTTCTCCTCGCCCTATCCAACAAAGTAAGTTTATTGACCAGCGTAGCTGGCAACACTGCAGTACTGGGGGGGAAGAAGCAGCTTCGAGCAGACAAGGCAAATGTATAGACAGTCAGGTGAACCACCTTCCACCACCTACAGAATAACTTGTCTTCTGATAAGGAACAGCAATACCTAAGTGGCTGTGCAGAAAACAAGCTTCCACTGAAAGACTGGCGAAGATCTATGTTGTTTCCACAAAGCTGCTTATCTTTTTTCTTTATAGAAAAATTTATATTTGGCATAAGCTCTTCATTTTTCTGTCACAAGAAGGGAGAAAGTGTTTAAATACCAACATAACCTTAACAGAAAGATTTCTGACTGTCCACCTAAAACCAGTTTCTTTTCTAGGTGGTCTGACATCAGCCTGTGTCCCCGTGAGCTGCTGCATTGCCCTCAGCCTACGTTCTTCTTTACGGGCATTGCCAGAGCCCTCACATGAACCACTGCAAACCCCTTTTTAGCTGAGCTGTCAATACGGATCACGGGAGATTCAGTCTGGCAAAAGCCACTGATGCCTGAAGCACCTGTATTATAACGGCCAAGAGCCACCCCAGTAACTGAAGAGACAGAACCGAAACACCACATTTGGAATTTCAGAGTTCTTTCTGTCTAAATAAAGTGGTGTTATTCTTTCCAACTTTTATTTTGGGAATGTTTATTCCCTGAAATATTTCCACTTTATGCAGTGTCTAGGCACAAGCCATCAGCACCAAAAATACTGAAGTTTTAGTTCTTATCAGGAAGGATTACAGTTGTTAGATGCTTTCTCATATGAAGTCGTTTACATGACATCAGTGGTTCAAACTTCTATTTAAATTTGTGCTCTATCTTGGTCACAGGTTGGAGATAACCGCATTGTCAAATCCAGAATTTTCTTAACTGTCCTAGATCTTAGAATTTTTTTTTTTTTTTAAAAATGCCTTTGGATCATTAATCAAAATAGCACAGATAGCACTTCTACACAATTGTAGCAAGTTACACGGAGATATTTAGTTGAAATTAAAAATAGAAAAACATTCAACTGAAAAACACTTACGGGCTCTGTTAAAGTTGTATCCTTTTCCAGGAACTGTACAACACAATAGGCGAGCTAGAACGTAAGTCATATGATTATTTAGGTTAAACAGGCATTGTTTAGACATTGCAGCATAACTAAATATCACAACTTGTAATGGAAGCACTTCAGATCGGGGAGGGAAAGAGGGGATGGACACAGACAGATGAATGATGACCCAACCCACAACACCCCTACACAGCCATTTTAAATTCTTCCAAACTAAACACAACAGCAATTAAAGCAGCAAGATATACGGGCCTGCTCTATCTTACAAAGACTTCCTGCATACCAAAATTTTTTTTTTTTTTTTTTCCATCCGAGAAGACAATTACTTTTAAGCTTGACAGGTATTTCCCTAACTCAGATCCAACACTCAAACATATTTTTCCTCAACATCCATTCCTGTATTAACATTACAAAGCTATCATTTTCAAACATCTATATTGGGGTAAAAAAGGTGATACTTTCAGTCAAAAAAAAAAAAAATTTTAAAACAGGATTGACTAAGCGCACGTTGCTCAAGTACTAGACATCTACAGCACACAACATTCAGTGCTAAGATTACAGATGAAGTAATTTTAACGCATTTCGTGGCCCCAAGAGGCCAGGCAGCATCTGTCCAGCTGCGTATCCTGCCCCCAGCAGAGCCCAACAACAAATGCCCGTGGAAGAGTGCATGAAGTGGGGGAAGCACAAGGTGAAGTCGTCACCCACGTGCTCTCCCCCAGCCTCCAGTGATTTCTGTCCAGGGGTCTTCGCAGGCCAGAGTGTGATATTATGTGTTACATACCGACTTATTGTTTAGTTACTTGGCATGTAGTTAAGTAACTAAACTAGCATACCTCGGCCCAGAACAGAAACCATACAATAACCGTATGACTAAAGTAGGTGCAATCATAGATTCCATTAAGACTGATTTTAAGAAGTCACAGTATTTTTCATCTCACAACATAAAGACAAAAATTACTTACATGTAGAGCACGTACATTTCAATACTTAGAATGCTTGAATTCAAGCACTACCTTTTTTTTTTTTTTAATCTGCTATTGCAAAGCAGGTAATTACAGTACGTCTAATTTATTTCTTTTACCCTTAGGCTAAGGATGCATATGCATAGATTCAAAAAATAATTAATGTCACACATTAATCTCGTAAAATCCCATTATATATATTGTACAATAATGCTTTATTGTTCAAAGACACAAAGACTCAAACTTAATTCAGTTCTAAGGCTTTAAGGGTAGGCTAAACTTGCAGTGTAGCAACAAAGCAAGCAGGCCACTCCTGACGGCAAAGCAGATTTAATGCTGGTTTACACCTTCAGGATAATACGAAACCGGAACAAGGCTGAAAGTGCACATGGCACTAGTGGTTTTTGAAGTAATAGATGAGTAGCCTGGTCAGCAAACCAAATGCTACTTTCAGCAACATGGTACATCTGAATTAATAGGACCCTTTCACATATTGATGAACCAGATTAAAAAATACCATAGAAAAAAAGGATAGCTCGCTGTTCTGATCTACTACTGAGAACACCTTTGGCACGTGACTGCTCCCTTTCATATCACTGACTCATTCCATGGAACAGCCTATTGCATAGCAATAAACCAAAAAGACAAGTGATTTAATGAAATTAAAATTTTATATGAGAATTAGGAATTAACTGAGCTCTTGACTTGATCCTGTTTGTAGGCTGTATAGTCATAATGATTTCACTTTAATTAGAAACTCACTTCCTTGTATCTTTAGTCTGTAAGGAGCTGTATTAGTGAGCTAAGTTAACAAAGCAAGGTTTTAATTAGCAACAGCAGAATTACCTGCAAGTTTGCATCAAATGTATTCAATACTCAAGTGCTATATGTCTGGAAAGGATATGCATTATTCCTCAAATAAAATGCCGAACGTCTGTGCGAAGTATAAGAATGGAAGTCAAATGAAGAACTAAAGCGTTCTGACAGCATGTCATGGATCTACATAATTTCTAGCTGATCCAGAGAGCTACTGTGCATTTCTGCCATTTAAATCCAACACTCAATTCCCCTCCCCATCACTGCGATAGTTTTAGAAATTAAAAAAAAAAAAAAAAAAAAGCACTTCTGAAATAAGTACCTGGCCATACTCAAGGTCCCTTTATACGCAGCATTTAGGTTACATAAAGGAAGTGATAACAGAACAAGGTCCTGGGATTAAACGAAGCTTAAAGTGTGACAAGACTAGCAAGCAAAAAAGCTTCCCACTTCAACTGACACGACTTTGACTCACTGTTATATTCACTTTTAATATATGCTGAATATTTATTTCAAAATTAACATTTAGACATAAGATCTTAACAGACCTTTTTGAATTTGCAAATATTTTGGAATATTGATACTATAACACATACTGCTTTAAATGTCAATAGTTTCACATACAAATACAAAAAACCCCACCACTCTTAAAAATAGGCAAAAGCTTACCTGTGCATGAAACAAAGCTAATCCCTTTGCAGTATGCATGGGAATCAGAACTTTCATAAGGAACTGTTTGTGTTCTGCTTTCAGTGGCAGTGCAAAACCATTGATAATACTGAAAACATGAATAAGCAGGATTTATTTTTATTAAAAAAATAATTTTTTCCTAGCAAGTCAAGAATTTTTGTAAATGCAAAAGATACTTCATTCCTGATTCAATTTCTAAAGTAGCTCTACATATGCACAACCATTACAGTGTTGGTATTGTGCAAATTTAGACCCTTAGCAGGAATACCAGAGAACCGCAGCAGAAGTCAAAAAATACTCATTAGACAAGCTAGATTATTTTTATTGTGACCCCCACTAAATAAAATCATCTACAGTAAATCTTGCTGTCTAACTGTAAAGCTCAGACAGATGCATCAGGAGGCTGATCCATTTCACACCCACAATCAATAGCAACTTGCAATACTACCACAAAAAAAGCTTAAAAGTTAAAAATTAAATTAGTGAAATAATGTCAAAAAAGACAACTAAAAAACCCAAGCACTTACAAGGCTTTCCTGAATAGAATTTAAAGAGAACCAGCATGCTGAAGATTAAAGCATTTCATTCAGCGTGAGGGCAAAAGTTAACGTTCATTTTCTGAATCAAAGAACAAGCCATCTCTCAAATATAAGATAAGCAAGAGTAGATATTCCTAACAAACACGGACCCTTGAGAAATATTTTGCCAGTCACCTTTCAAAATTTGCACCGAAGAAGAATAATTTATACTCTATATCCTAATTTGATATTCACGTGGTAACCCAGACAGTATTAGATTATATCAGTGGCTGCACTTCATCACTCGTTACTGTAATAATTCTCTCCCCTCCCTCCATTCCCAGAGCAAGAAAACAGAAGCAAACACCCACAATAACATTTTGTATTTTTTCTTTGTCAGATCAAACTTACCTTCCTAATATCTCAAGAAGTTCAGCAACACCATTGAAGTGCTCCGTTTCATATATAAACCTGTTACAAGAAAGACAACCATCAAAAATCGAAAAAGGATGAGAGATTCCAAAGAAATACCCTTTAATAAGCTTCAAATATTTGAAAGCCAGATCACAGACCAAACCCAGGTCTTTTATTTCAAGAATAAATCACTGCAGACCCAAACCATGAATGCAAGATAAAACATTCCTCAACTTAATCACACACACACACATATATATACACACACAGCATACCTGAGGAAAATGTTGTTAATTTGTTTCCTGATGAACGCTCTTAAACCGAGGAATTTTCCATAAATTCGATGAAGAACTGTCTTCAGGAAATCACGTTCTCGTGGGTCTTCACTATCAAAGAGCTCCAACAACTTTAAAAATTAAATTGAAATGTATTACTTTTGAAGACTTAAAGTTTGTTATGTTACTAACCAATTCGAGTTTTATCTTTAATTTACAAGTTTACATTAGAAAAATTAGAATCAGTTAAACCAAAAAAATTTTGTCTGGTTGCCAATATTATATTTTCAAAATCAGATTTAATAAAGATGATTTTTTTTTTTTAATTAAACCCAGTAGCTTCATTCCCTTCAAAGGTCTATATAAAACAGACATCAAAGCCATTCCAACAACTGTTACACTATCAAAATAAAAATGAAATTGTAAGAATGAGATTATCAAACCTTAGGTAACACTTGGTCTTTAAGAAATAAGAATGAATCAAATCTGTGTCAGTTATTTACAATTTCTTAATTAAAATCCTATCCTACTCATTTCAAAGAGCTACTTGTGTCTTGAAGGTTAAGCAAAAGCATAATTCTTTGCAGACTCATTTTGCAGGATAAGTGGATGATAAGACTCATGCACATTTCCTCAGGGGGAGAAGAGGGAGAGATACATTTAACAGATTGATAATGCATTAAAAATGAGCCATTGGGGGAGGAAAAAAAGAGGAAAAAAAAGTCACTGAAAGTAGAAGTTGGTTCATTTCTGTCCAAATCTACTATCAATATTCCCTGCCACCCTCCCCTTTATTTAAAACAAACAAACAAACAAAAAAACAAAAAACAAACAAACAAAAAAACAAACAAACAAAACAAAAAAAAAACCACAAAAATCAAAAAAACCACCACACCTTTCACACACCCACACCCCTTTTTTCCTCTTATATATTCTGGGTGATGAACATGTTTGTTTTTGTTCCTATACAAGAAATTTCACAATTAATGATTAAACAGGGGGGACTGTGTATAAAATAAGCATGATACACGTAATTATTAACTGATTCTCTACTAACACAGACTAAATGCTGCAATAAGCTAGCAAGGTTTTCCACACTTTTTTTTCTCGTAGAAAATTTTCCAAGGATACAGAAAAGACCATACTCACTTGAAGACATCAAAAGTAATTCTAATCCCATTGCAGACCATTATTTTAGTTTTGGGTTTTTTTTTCCTGCATGCCCAAGTGAGAGTGTATTCGGAAACACTAACTGCGCTAAAGAAGTCCATAACTTAGCTCAAGCAGTCGCTACAGTCTCCTGCTCAGTGCAGGTCTGCAAGGTTGGGTATGTCTACACTAAGCAGCATAAGGAACTGGAAACAGCTGTTCAGGAACTTTGTTCAGGCTCATTTCATTTTTATATTTAGCAGGAATTTCTCAGGGTCCCTACTCCACTTTTTTCCATATACAGCTAGCTGTTCATTGCATTGTCTTTCTTGTACTCCAGAGAAAGATCAAGTGAAATGTCAGGGATCGAAACTCTGCAACATGGCTCTTAAGAACCACGGGTCAATTAGTAAATTGGATACCCACGGCCAGCAGCAGCTTCAGGCCTAAATTTTGTGGGGAAAACTGAATAAAACAGAGAAGAAGGAAACACCTATAAAACAAGAAAAGTAAAACCAAACAAGTGGCAATTAAATGTAGTCACTGAAGGTGGGGAGGGAAAGTGTCCATCGATGTTTTTACTTTCCATTGCTGTACCGTGACAGCCTGTCACCACTCACTCTGCAGATACTGAGCTTTTTCTTGACAAACAAGTATTTTGACATGGTAGAAAAAAATCCCCACCAAGTTAACCTTGGACAAAAAAATGCTATGGTATTCTACAGCCTAATTCCTTGAGAAGTTATATTTAAAATGAAATCTCACTTCACCTTCTTGCTCATAGTTATTTTGCATGGTGAAGCATAATTTTTTCTATGTACTTTCTTACTTGATTGTCTTTCTGTGGTTAACACACGACAGTAAAGAGGATTACACTACCTAGTCACAAGTTAGCAGATGTTGGAACGCATTTCATGTATAATAAGTACATGAGCTTTTTACAAGAAAAAAGTTTGCTGTTAAGTTTTCCCATGATAAATCTATGAAGAAAAAAACATAAAAGCACTACAATTTAATCAGCACATTGTTGATATGACTGGAATTAAGCTACAAACCACTAAAAACACAACTTGTATTTACAAATTACAAATATGTTGCATTGCAAAGCACTACGGTTGATATCTGAAAATAACGTGTTTCTGAAGTTATTAGTTACATACAGCCTGTGAGGTATAATGTGCTGTTTATTTAGTGTTTGGCAGAAACCACTGTTGGAATAACTAAAATTTAACCCTCAGTCAACATGAAAGCTTTCTATCTCCTTAGCTGTACAGTCATCTAATAGGTTAAGCTTTAAATCTGGGGGTGGGAAAACTTTCTACTTACCTGCTGTACAAATTTCTGGTCAATATATCGCTTTGCAATGCTAGGCTGAAAATCCGGGCTCTCCAAAAACCTCAGGAAAAATTCATACACCAACTACAAACATTGAAATGAAAATTTTGAAGTTAGTAAGCACACTATAACACAGATCTCAGCCCCACCACCACCACCACCAAGTCAGTGGGACTCTTCACATGCTTAAAACGTACAAAAAGAAACCGAAGCCTAACACATCACTGCTTAATCACAGCCTCCACTGGAATTTACTGAAACAATTACAGTTAGTATCAAGAACATTTTAATTCCCATAAGAGTCAAAGCTTCATAAATAATCTACTGCAAATATCACTATTAGACAAAAAACAAGCTCTAGGTATTACAGACATTCACATTTCCTACTAGATTAAGAATTTATTATGTAGAAATAAGTTACCAAACACTTATCAACACTGGGGGTAAAATTATGTGCTCTAACATCACATAATTCCTTAAACAGATGAGGAAAAGTCTGCTAACCAAGTGTTCTTGAAATTCAGGTTCAGATGCAAAGTCCAAAAATGAAAAGCCAGATTAAAAAGATGAATGAATACACGGAAACTTAAGAGTTCAGCTTAACATTAGGTTCCTATATCCTGGACATTCAAATTCAAACAACAAGACCCTCTTGCACATTTATCTTCGGGATCTTATATATTTTGTAGCATATTATTTCTATTGAGTTCAAGTCCCCATTTGCTATGATCCCACGATGCCCACAGGTGGAAAACCAGACAGGAGATAGAGCTAGCGAGGGCCCGAGGTAGCAGAGAGAGCCACAAAGAAGCCAGAGCACAAGTCACGTATTTTGGGGTTCATCAGAAGTCCAAGACAGAAAATACTGTACTTTCGTAACAACAGCAGATTTATAAAATACACATAAGGCATCTCTTAACTAAGAGAGAATTGAGAGTAAAGATGTCTTACATTTAGATACATTCAGGGCTGCTTATGTTCTCAGTGCCTATTTCTTAACTCCATGTTAGTTAAACAACTGATTAGCAATAATACTAAAAGGCAATTTAGATAAAGACATCACTGACTGGACTCCCAAATGAAACCTACACAAGAGCTGTGGTCATACTCACAGGCATGTATTTCAACTATTACCACTAAGAGTACTTACTAAACTCTGAGTCATTCATAATTATAATTATGAAGTTCACTCAAGAGAAATGCTTGACAAGTACTTTTTATCTAGAACATTTGAGATGATGGTTACTTACGCATAGCCCCAAGGAGGGTATGCTGCATCTGCAAAGCAGACGCTCAGGAACACAAGTTCCCCTTAACTTCCTTCACCTCTGACAGACTGTAACAAGGGCTTTTCATACCAGCAGTTTAAATGTATACAAATTTCATGTAACAGAGCTTCCTGTACACGCTTCCCTGTACAGTCTTAATTTGTCTTCTTGTGCATAAACACAATAGCACACAGTTGCACAACAGACAACATAGGACAGAATTTTAAAAAGCTTGGTAATAGACAACCCAATAATATAATTTTAAACATTACCATACTCCATCCTCTGTCTTAGAAAGAGATCAGCCATGGCTGTTTAGTATCTTCAATGATATATACAGGGGGATTGAGTGTACCCCAGCAAGTTTGCAGACAACACCAAGCTGAATGGTGCAGTTGACATGCCTGAGGGATAGGATGCCATCCAGAGGTATGCTCGAGGCCCATGTGAACCTCATAAGGTAAACATGGCCAAGTGCAAAGTCCTGCACCTGGGTCAGGGCAGCCCCCGGTATCAATACAGGCTGGGGGATGAAGGGATTGAGAGCGGCCCTGAGGAGAAGGACTGGGGGGTGCTGGTGGCGGAAAAGGTGGACGTGAGCTGACAATGCGCGCTTGCAGCCCAGAAAGCCAACCGCATCCTGGGCCGCATCTAAAGCAGCGTGGCCAGCAGGTCGAGGGAGGTGATTCTGCCCCTCTGGTCCGCTCTGGTGAGACCCCACCTGGAGTGCTGCCTCCAGCTCTGGGGCCCTCAGCACAGGAAAGACATGGACCTGTTGGAGCGGGTCCAGAGGAGGGCCACAACAATGATCAGAGGGCTGGGGCACCTCTCCCGTGACAACAGACTGAGAGAGTTGGGGTTATTCAGCCTGGATAAGGCCCTGGGGAGACCTTATAGCAGCCTTCCAGTACTTAAAGGGGACTTTAAGAAAGATGGGGACAGACTTTTTAGCAGGGCCTGTTGTGATAGGACAAGAGATAATTCTTTTAAACTAAGAGACGGTAGATTCAGAGCAGATAGAAGGGAGAAATTTTTTACAATGAGGGTGGTGAAACACTGGAACAGGTTGCCCAGAGAGGTGGTAGATGCCCCATCCCCGGAGACATTCAAGTTCAGGTTGGCTGTGGCTTTAAGCAACCTGATCTAGTTGAAGATGTTCCTGCTTATTGCATGGGGGTTGGACTAGGTGATCTTTAAAGGCCTCTTCCAACCCAAAACATTCTACGATTCTCCTGATCTTTTTCAAGCTTGAAACTAGATAAATTCATTCATTGTTTGAATTGAAATGGGAAATGTATGGCTGGAGGGAGCTTATCAGCACAGCTTCATATGGATTAATTTTGGAACTAAATTTCATTCAATATTTCTGTAATAAATTCCTCTTTTTAATATTTCTGTTAGTGACCACAACAAAGAATAGGCATGTGTGATAACTGCTTAGACGATGCCACAATATAGGAAGCTACCACGGGGTGTGGGGGGAGTATGTCAGGTTATCAACAAGAAAGGACAAGTTGATCCTGAAGGCTTGGAGTAACAGATACAGGATGAAACTCAAGGATTGCAAAGTCACAGTTAGAGATCCAAGAAAAAGCTCTGCTAAGCATTTGAAAGCCTTTAAGCTGAGAAAGGAAGGGATCCCGCTTCTGAATGCTGGTTATCCATAGTATGACTAAGATCCATCTACACAGTGAAGCCATGGAGGTGACAGATGAAATCCTGGGATATTCCAGGAAGATACTGCCAGTACAGATAAAGATGCACAGTCCTACACATGCTTGAGAAATTTTATTCAAACCTGCAAGGACACAGAGAAGGAGCCACTAGAGTTGTCATCGATAGAGCACCTTTTATGAGTGAAGACTAAATTGGCATGCTTTGTTTCCCCTAAAGGACAAGGAGAGGAAGGACAATCATGCCTTCTTTCCATAAATAGATATGGGGACTGCGATAAACGCCAAGAAAAGCAACTAAGTTAAAGCATAATGCTGCAACATCTAGGTGCAACATGTCCAAGATTAAGTTCAGGATATAGATTAGGGTCAAAACCAAGGTACATCTCATCTATAAAATAGAACAAGTCAGTGTTAATGCACGATTCTCAATATATGACAACAAATTAATCACTTACATGTCTTATTTCTAATATAGGGAAGAATACGCATCAGTAACCATTTGAATGCTTCATATAAACACATGCAATTCCAGAACCACAACTGTTGCTATTGTTCTTAAAGAGCTTTCAGAAAAACAAAATCTAGTGCTCAAAAATCCCGTTTCTGAGCGGTATCGTAGGGAAATTTCATGCACCGAAGGAGTTTTTATGCAGTTCTGATGCTTGCAGAATCATCTAGTTCCTTGTAATTAGTACCACTACTCCTAGAACATGTACAAAAGGTAAAAGGTAACAAATAACTTTGGAAATCCTTGGGAGTCTTGGGAAATCCATGAAGCGTTATCCAAGGTATTTCAGAAAGCAAGCTGCAATAGCCACTTCTGGATAGTCAGCCTCTCCTTTCTCCTATATGCTAACGTTTGCAAACTTAGAAGCACAACAACAACTATCAACTAGGGGGACAAGAATGGATTCTACCCACAACAGACACCGGCTGCTCCCACCTAAAGAAGTATGCTCAACTTTCTTGAGTTTAACTGAGGCATCACCATTGGAAATACTAGATAACCGTTAGATTTAGTTATTTTGGTTCTCAAAATTGGTCTGCTCGGGTCAAAGAGCTATGAAATGTAACCCCTGTTACTTTGGTGATTCAGTCTTCCTGCAGAGACCACTAGAATATTACTGCTTTAAGCTAATAATTCCACCAACTCTGGAACTCCCTAAACTCCAAAATACACAGTGACTTTAATGACAACCTAGTTTGGCTGTTACAAACCATCTTGAGTATTGCTTTAGAGCAATGTCTTTCAAGTGACACCCATTTTACTGAAGGCATAGAGTCTTTTGCTGTGATTACACGCAACAGTAACTTACGAAGCCATTATCTATGATGTTATTTTATAGAGAAATGCCAACAGATTCAAGCAGAGAAGAGATTCAAACTTTTTTTGTTTTCCCTTCCAGAAAACTGGCTACCTGACTGCCATACCAAGATAGAATTTTGAATTTGTTTGTAATTGAGCAATCTCCTCACCCGCCTCTCCAAGCGGTTCTTTAGACTATACCAAAACTAATAATGGGTTTTGATGGGGGCAGGGGGGCAATGGATATGCACACCTCCTTCCTCCATACACAAAATTTAATACTGCCAGCAGCTTTGTGCTCCTGAAGGCAATTAGTAAGTTATCAAACTCAGTCTTCTACCATCCATTAGCACATGAACTGTAAAAGAAAGGAGACGAAAACACAAACTGTTTCCATTGTGCTGCAGTGAGCAATTTAGTCCAAGGACACGACGAACAATTGATGCAGGAGAGGGAAATCCACAATCAATGATCAGACAACCTGGCCAAAACTCATTTAGAAAAGGGCAAAGAAAAAAGCTCTTTCAATTTATCTTAGACAAGCCTAAAGCACAAGTGAACTGGTCACAGAAACCACAAGTCTTTTTATAGAAAAAAAACCCTATAGATTACTTATGACCTAAAGTGAACTGAGCAAACATTTACAAATTTTATTCTTGAGAGAGGGGCATTTTGAAGTCAGATGCCAATACTGACTATAAGAGATATTTACATAGCCCTTGCACCTGCACCCTCCAACCCCTCCAAAATCAAGCCTCTCATCTAGTTCAGTTATAGCCATTTCTCCTATGAATTAGAATCAGTCATATGTGAGATAATAATCATCACAGCCTTTAGCCTGCAGAGTCATTTTTTGTGATAACTTGTTTCTTACTTGGTTTAAGTCTCAAATACTATCTTGAACGTCTACTTTTTGGTCTCTTCTCCCAAGTAACAGGTAATAGGACAAGAGGAAATGGCCTCAAGTTGCACCAGGGGAGGTTTAGACTGGATATTAGGAAAATTTTTTACACTGAAAGGGTTATTAAGCATTGGAACTGGCTGCCCAGGGAAGCGCTTGAGGCATCATCCATGGAGGTATTTAAAAGACGGGTAGACATACTGCTTAGAGATGTGGGTTAGTGCTGGTTTTTGTCAGAGTTAGGTTGATGGTTGGACTAGATGGTCTGAAAGGTCCCTTCCAACCTAGGCAATTCTATGATTTATAGCCAATACGAGAAGTCCAGTTTTTAAATACATTCATTGATATATTAGAACTGTAACATTACAGGGACACAGTAGGATTTTAACTCCCTTAAGAGAGGAGAGAGAACAGTACGTAGATGTGTGATGGCAGTTAATCTTCTACCCACTACTAGTTGGGTAGAAGTTGCTATAACTTTTATTTAACAGATACCAGTTATTTAAATTCAGCAATTGTGCTGGTTCTGGCTGGGACAGAGTTAATTTTCTTCATAGCAGCTAGCATGGGGCTATGTTTTGGATTTGTGCTGAAAAGGGTGTTGATAATACAGAGATGTTTTCTTTATTGCTGAGCAGTGCTCACACAGAGTCAAGGCCTTTTCTGCTCCTAACACCGCCCTGCCAGCAGGCAGGTTCGGGGGGCACAAGAAGCTGTGAGGGGACACAGCAGGGACAGCTGACCCCAACCAAAGGGATATTCCATGCCATGTGACATCATGCTCAGTATATAAAGCTGGGGGGAGAAGAAGAAAGGGGGGGGATGTTTGGAGTGATGGCATTTGTCTTCACAAGTAACCATTACACATGATGGAGCCCTGCTTTCCTGCAGGTGGCTGAACACCTGCCTGCCCATGGGAAGTGGTGAATGAATTCCTTGGTCTGCTTTGCTTGTGTGCGTGGCTTTTGCTTTACCTATTAAACTGCCTTTATCTCAACCCACAAGTTTTCTCACTTTTACCCTTCCGATTCTCTCCCACATCCCACCGGAGGGAGTGAGTGAGCACCTGCATGGTGCTCAGTTGTTTCCTGGGGTTAAACCACAACAGGCAATGAACTACCTGACATATGCGCTTGGATGATTACATGTGATTTAGGTTTGTTCAACTTTTAGCAGTTAATTGAAAAAAAAAAAAAAAAAGTAAAGAAATTAAAAATTCAGCAGTATTGCAAGTCAATCACGTGATTGATACCGCAATGCTATAAAAATCACGAGATTGGGACAGGAGTGCAACAACAGAATAACTAACCAACTGTTAGCAAACAACACCACCTATATTATAAAGTTTTTGCATGGAGGGAAGGAAAAGGGTGGGAAGAACGAGGAGATATCTATTTCTTGCTCAAAAGACAAATAAAGGCTATTGCTCCATTTTTTGTTACTGTCACAAGAAATTGTTAACATCCACTTATATTTTATTGAAATCGCACAAAGAAGATGCTCAAGTGCAGAAAACAAACCTCTTAAGTAAAGAGCATAATTACCTAAAATATCCATATATTTTTCAGACATACACATACCACTTTTTAACAGTGCAATCATTCCATTAAAAAAACAACAAAACCAAACCGACGTTTTTTAAGCCATCTGGAAGACTTACATTCTGCCATACTTATACATGCTAAGAAAATCACCACTGTTTTTCCCTCCCAAGCATAGGAACTCAGTTGTATTGTAAAAGGAATTTTGACATTCTTAAAGGCACAAAATTACTCAAATATCCATTCACAGTTCTTGCTTCAAGAAGGCCTGAAAATAAACGAATCGTATACCTGTATGTGGGGCCATGAGGCTTCAAGAGTTGGTTCATCTTCTTCTGGATCAAAATCCGGGTTATCACTAGGTGGAAGTGTTCTGAAAATATTAGAACTAATCTGCAAGAGGAAAAAAAAAAGTTTAATTGTATCACTTTTTATGCTTCCACAGACCATAGTCAGCAATGTACTACTTTTATCCTAAAATTACATGAAACAAAAACAGCTTTTAAAAAAAATATATCACTTTTATTCTTTATTTTGTGAAAAATGTTAAATCCAAACAGCCCAAAGTCTGAAACAGGCCAATGAAAATAATAAGAAAGTAGCTTTTGTCTCAACTGTTTTACAAGTTTGTAGCTAGATATGGTCATATTTAAAATTCTTCTCTGAAACCATGAAAGTTAAAAGAAAGTTTCAGTTTCCCCTAATAAAGACCAATTTTTAACTATGTGACACTGAGAGCTGAAGTTTTATATAAGATATCAAACACAGTATGACTAGCCAATTATGACTTAAACAGAGCTCTCTTCACGTGTAAGACAGACAATCCCAAAAATATATCTAATGTCAGAGTTCTTTACTTAACTTCAAGATATTTCTCACTTTGAGGTAAGAGCTGAAGAACTGCTTACAGGTTTTCCACCTTTCATAATCTCAAGATATTTGCAGGTTTTGGGGAAGTCAGAAATATGTAACAATTGTGACTTTTTGATTTAACACAGAATAACTTTGAAAAAAAATAAGAAAAATAGCTACCAAGTTACTCAAAGTATGATACAGTCATATCAAATCAATTTCAAAAGGGCGAGTTTAAAAAGGTTTCTACAGGGATTTTTAAAGTATATAGAAGTCTAGATAGAAGACCAATCTTTCAGATGTCAAAAGAAAAATAAATCTCTTCTGTCAGATGTAACATACTGGATTTTAAATCTCTAACATGAACAAAAGAGAACATGAAGTTAATTTTGTTTCTGCATTTTCTACTGTGTTTTTAGGAATACAATTAACCCAACTTTTCCAATCACCTTTCAAACTCTTTAGTCTTTCCGATCAAACCTGTTTCAAACAGCTGCTAACCACCTGAGCCTACTGAACACAAAAGAAAGAACATTTGACAATTTGCAGCAAATGCTACTGCACAGCTTCCACAGAGTCTCCAAGGTGTTTGAAACATCTTGCAAAAGGACTTTAAAAGATCCTGAAGTCACCCAGCTGGCTCTGCATAGAAAAATCAGCTGCCTCATTAAACAACATATAAAGCTGTTGCATAAACTGACTTTTCATTTCCTCCTGTGCGCTTCATTCTATGACCTGTCACTGTCTCCTGGTGGTACACAGTAAAGCTTCAGATGCTGCTGCTCTACAGTAGAAGGGCAATGATGTTCTGTATGGATGGGCACTACAGCAGTCTCCTAGTTTACTGCACTGCAGAAAAAACAAAACAGTACAGCTGACCTATAAGGCTGTAAACGCAAGGGAGCACAAGAGAAACTGGCTGGGGGAAGAGGAGAGGGAAATAGGAGTCTGAGGGAATGTGAATTTTAATCAAGCCCAAAAGCCAAGGCTACAATCTTGATTCTGTTATTTGATATTGCCTACTCTTATTAGGTATTCAACAAAAACACCCAACATACAAATCAGTCCCCTACAGAGACTTCTGTACCTCTGCTTGCATGTCTTCTAGTAATGTCTCTTGAAAATGCATCCTTTTATTTCTAGATGCATCTTGCTGAACCAGTCAACCCTTTAGCACAGAAACTCAAAGTACAGAATGCAAAAGTTGAGTCCAGAACAAAGGTACTAACTACTAAACATACTTCTATAGCAGAAACAAATAGCAAGCCTCTTGTCCAGATCCTTGGAGATTTAATTTTATGATTTTCAGAGTATTCAGTACTTATACTAGCATTGCTGGTTTCCTGAGAACACATGAAACTTGTAACAAACTCTGTACCCGTTTTTGTGTACTAGCCCATCTCCCGAAATAACTGGTTCATTTATTTTATCCTGTATCATTTGCTTCTTTCTAGTGTACTGCTAATAGTATCGATCAAAAATGTGGTTTGAGTTAAAACCCTCATTGTTTTTGATATGTGCAAATTCTTCTCTATATCCTCTCCTATTATTTAAAAGATCCCTTTTCCTTCCTAAGTGAGGCTTTACCCCAAAACTGTGATTTAAGAAATACAAATCATAGAAGGATTTTACAGCTGCATAGGTTTCCAGAGAAACCCAGCATCAGCTTTCTAAATTAAATCTCAAAGTTTTTGAAAGTGAAATGAAAGTGAAAGTTAAGGTATTAAGATAACAGCAATTAAATTTTATTAAAACAAAAAAGTCCCTTATTGTCTGTATACTTCCCAAGGAGCTAAGCATTTGGAGAGATACTAGATTCAATTCCAATTTCTGAGCATGCAGATAGGGATATCTGATTTTTTTTTTTTAAATTCTGAATTTCTGTGCAAGCTGCTAGGACAATCTCATTTACATTGGATTTTTATATGGTGGTGGGGAATGAGAAGGGGTTGGCAGGCACAAGGAGATGGAGGAGTAATGTGTACTGGAGGGACATTTCTGTTATGCTCCCAAACCTGTTAAAGGATAGAGCTTTCTAACTTCCCAGGAAGTTTTAAAACTTAAAATATTCACAATACCAAACCCTAATTTGCTGTTAGCTTCAGGGTGCTTTCAATTGTGAATTTTCAGACAGAGAAGGTACTAATTTTAGATTACCTAGAAAGGAGGTGCACAGACCACTGTACTACCCCTTCAAAACTATTTGTAAGCAACACTCTTCCTCAGTTCTTAATTCAAAGGCTTTGGCAAAGGAATTATAGGAAAATCAGGTTGCCTGGGGCAACAAAAAGCGTATGTCCTGTGCATCTACCTAAACAAGAAGATTTTTTTTATTTTTTATAATCTTGTTCCACCCTTGGTGGCTCGAAAAGACATTGGTACCATTTCAACGAGTGCTGCCTACCTCGGGATCCAAGCAGAGCAGGGACAACTACATGAGCCATTATTGTGTGGTACCGGCCCAGCAGCTACGATGGTAACAGCGATGACATGAAGGGACGGAATACTAAGAGGCCTCCTCATCTGCACAGACTTTGTCTATGCACTGGTCAGGAACAACTTTTTTTTTCCCCCCTCTTGATATCGTAAGGGATTGTTGACTTTGCCTCCCCAAGACTTGGGCGACTCCAAGGAAGCTGGGCTGATTCCTCTGCAAGTCGGAGGAAAGGGATCCCAGGCACAGGGCAAGACAAGGGGCTTTGGAAAGGAATTAGCTCCGCTTCTGCCACTAATGCCACTCTGGCCTTTGTCAGGGAATTTTTGTAGTCTGTTCATCCTTTACTACCAGTCAGATGATAGGTGGGTTTCATTAAGGCTGATTTCTACTTTTTCGTCCCAAAACCACTATCCCACAGTGCTTTTTCTTACAATGTAGTAACACTGAATAGTCTAAAAAAAAAAAAAAATCTTTTAAATCTCATAGAAGTTTTACTACAAAGAAAGGCCTCAAGCCTGACGCACGTGCTGTTTGGAGGGAGAGACCCATCCAGAGTTCTTTCTGAAAGCTGGTACTTAGTCCTAATTCACAGCAAAGACCTTTTCTGCTGCCAGTTGCCAGGGAGACTAGAAATACTATTCAGGCTTGGAGGGATCTTTTGTCTCAAGCTCTGAAAAAGCTCTCACTGAGCATTTACGGCCTTCTTCATTTTCTGTCATTTTAGGGGAGAAAATGAGATGTAAATTTGTTATGGAAGGAAAAACAAGCATCCACAGAGCCCAATCATTTGCACAACAACAATAACCTCAAAAGAACAGCTCAACAACACCTTACCTCCAAGAAAAGAAAACAACTCCAATATAAAAGAAAATCTCCCTTCAACAAGTATGATAAGCTAGTTAGTATACCCTTTCTTTCTTCTAACAAGAGGCTATAGAGGGCATACAAAGTAAGAAAATACTGCAAGGATGCAGGCTTGCTGCCACCAGCAGCAAAAAAAAAAAAGTAGCCAAAGAACAGGTGGACATATTCTGTCCTTGTTTTTCTTGTGTAAAAAACATTTAAGGGCAGAAACACAAGTTCTTTAAAAAACCAAAGCTATATTAAAAAAAAAAAAAACAAAACAACACAACAGTGTCCTAGACCTTTTGTGAAACTTAATAAGCATCTGGTGAAACAGCCAAAATTATTAAGAGGGTTTCAATAATCCTAGCCCTTCAGTATAATGCCAAAATTTCTACACTTTTTTATATTAAACATCTGAACTTCCATATCAGCTGCTCACAAAAAAAAAAAACAAACCACAAAACCAAAACCCACACCAAATAAAACCTTGAGAAAAAATAGCACACACTGTACAGAAGACTACAGAAGTAGTAGGACATATGTTTGAACTGGTCTCCTTATGTTCCCAATAACTACTTTTAAAGTCAGCATTGTGCCTATTTAAACTTAACTGAAGTTTAGAGAACCATTAACCTAAATGCACGGGCACTAAACAGATTAATTTTACATTTCAAATTTCTAAAAAAATCCCCAATTTTATAATATTTAATATTATTGTCAAATGTCTTTGGGTGGCATTCCCTGTACATGGAGTATAGGTATATCTAAAACATCACTTACACAGCATTTGAAAATGCATATAAAAAACCTGGGAAAGTCAGCAGATAATGACCACAAATATTTTGTTGCTCATTCAACAAGCCGTTTGTAGAAATTGCACAGTACAAGTCATCCTGTGGTTGACAATTTGAGCAAACCACTTAAGACTACTCTAGCACAGCTCTCCAAGGCGAACACAGTAACAAACAGTCAGAAAAAGTATTTACAAAGAGTTGCTTTCTTACACTGATAAACCTTTCTGTTGACACTAGTACCCACAAGAATCTTTACGAGAAAACATTAGCCTGTCACTCCACTGCCATTCTTAAAGACAGGCAGCACCAAAATATTTCCATTTTCTGAATGAGAACAACTTCAAAGCTTACCCAGACTGCAAGCATCTGCAATATACCAGTTCTTTCATTTTAATTAACCTGAACGCATCATATTTCAGCTAATAATTAAAACTTACAAGTTGTTTGTTTTTACATGCCTTTCTAAACAATTTTGTAAGCTAAGTTATAACTAATGAATTATATTTTGTAAGCAGAATAACCAACAGCAATTCTGAGTTACATGCCACCACAGTCGTAAACTGATTAATTTAAGATATTTTATTAAAATTCAAAATGTAACAAGAGCACTCTACTTACCATTTTCACTATGTCAGCATAAGCTGATTCAACAATCACTCCACGATTTGTTGAAACATATTCAACCAGTTCATTCAGTGTTGCTCTCTTAATTTCTTTGCTTTTCAGGTCTGAAACAGAGTCCATGAAGTCAAAGAGTACACAACACTGTTGCAACTTCCGACAAAAAAGATCTTGCTGTTCATTGAAGGTGGCATCTATAAAAGAAAAAAAAAAAAACAAACAACAAACCACCACATCATTTATGTCTGTAGAAGCAAACTCAGGATCTCTATTTGATTGACTAAAATTTGCATAGCTATTAATTTTTTATTGCGGGGAACAGTGTGTTCTCTAGCGAGCAAATAAATAAGCAATATTGTCAAAAATTAAAATATCTGTTTAAGTATGTTAGAATGATAGACCCACCTCTCGACTTGTGTTTCATACAAGAAATAATGGATAAATATACAGCAGTAAACGTATTTAGGGAAAAAGGAGTTCCTGAATTAACTTTATTTGAAATACATAGACATCAACAAGTATTAACTCTCCCTCAGCAAAAGTCATATATGGAAGCCATGCACCATACTAACCTTTCATTCATCCGATTTATCTCATTCTGTTCCCTAATCCTTTATTATGTAACCTGCTTAAAAGCTGTAAAATCTGCTTTGAAGGAACCGTGTCTTTTTACCCCAATGCAAAATACTTCACATACTTTTGATACCATGTGATGAATGTTTCTCTTAAGAATCAACTCCAATATTTCAAAAGGATTAATCCTGAATTTTCATGCTTTGGTCTAAATAATTTATTACAATCTTAGTCATGTAAGGTTTTCCAGCTTTTTCGGCCTATTAAGACAACGTGTTTGACTGTGACTTGGCATTTTCATTTTAGAGTGCAGTTTCTCTGTAAGCTGATAAGCAGAATTCCTCCATTAGTATTTCACATTAGCTCTAAAAAAGATGGATTATTAAGTACAGTACACCTCAAAAATTTAATACAGCCTTAAAATATTGTGACTGTTCAAAAGTTGCATGATCACAACAAAAGCAGCCATGGTTTCAACTGGAGAAATTGGTTTAATGTGCCTTTTGGTCTTGTTTTTAATTGTTTATTTGGGTTCTAAGCCACTCCACCAACATAGCATCACCTTATCTATCAGTCAGTTGGGATTTCCCTTGTTCTAGTGAAAAAAATTTATTTCCAATTTTATCTGCAAATACGAACTGCTTTCCCCTTGAAGAATTTAAGACCTGTCTATAGCCAGACTACTAATCAATCCCTTAGCTTCATTCATTCATTGCAGTATTGATATTAGTACTGTTGTTTCATCATAAGGAAATTAACAAGACAAGAAAATGGCAACTGCCTTGTAATACTGAGCACTGAAAATCTTAAGTCTCACTTTAAAATTTGAACAAATCACAAAAAGATCACACCCTTCTCTCTATTGTTTCAGGCTTATTCTAATTAAAAAAACTTCATTTTAAGTTTTTAAGTTTAACAACTCAAATGCTCTTCGATAATGCCAGTTCCTCAAGTTTCTTACCAAAACACCTCTCATTTAGTGGCTGGAACAACAACAGTCAACAGTGGTTTTAATATTCAGTAATTATCTGAAAGAATTCTTTTGTTTCTACAAGCAAAAAGTAATTGCTAAAATGGACTGAAACGCCTCCACTGTAATCCCAACTGCTCGCTCTGCCTTGAAAGTTCAAACACCAGAATATTATACTGTATTCCCTTTCCCCATCTGACAGTTATGATCCTATTAACTGAGCATAACAACTTCAGCAAGCTTTTGAAAAAGCCAGCAATTACTACTCCCTCATAAAGAGCAATTCACACTTTTGAATGTTAATTCTGCAATTTTAACCATTTTTCCTTTGAATAAGAATCTTGCAAGATGCTTATTTCGCTCGAATAACTACAAAGACATGAATTGTTACACCCTGCAAAATAATGAACATCAGCTGTAAAAACATTTGTAAGTTACATAACATTTCAGCTCGGATCTTCTAATATTCTACAGCCGATGGCATGAGTAAGTACTGTATCATAGCAACAAGGCAATAACACTGACATGCTGAGGATAAAATCCAAAAAGCCTAATTTAAGGAAACGACACAGGAAGGAACAGCTCTTTTTTTTTTTTTTTCCCTTTTGATACTAGCCCCAAGCTGATAGCCAGACTCAAAGAGGAGTCAAACCTACTCTTATTTTTCCTCACTACAAACTTAGTTAAGTTACAAAAGCCCAGCAGCGAGGTGCAGCTCATACAGGGTATTTGTTTGATGTTCAATAAAATGAAGTATCATTAACCAAAATTTACCTAGACTTTTAAAAAACCAGCAGACAAGATCTGAATACTCCTAACAGTGGTTAAAAAAAGACTAAAGACCTCAGGTTAAAACCAAGTAACAGGAATTCAGACAAAATAATCAAATCACTTATTACCTTCCCTAGAATATCAAAGTCCCTGCATTAGCCACTTTTAGTTTGACATTAGAGTAACAGAGATCTTATCTATCCTGCCATGCATCATCCATTTCATTAGCAATCTGATCCCAATTGGACATGTTTTCTCAAATGAAAAACCTGCCCATTAATCTGTTTTGTTACTCTTATGTAAAGTAAAACTAAAGGAAGTATTTTCTTTTACACATACATCCATTTTCCATACTTATAAGGGGAATCATAAAATAAAGACATCTGCAAGAGATGAAAATTACATGCAACCACGGTAATAACTAAGGTAACAAGAAAGCCAGTTCTGTTGTATCAGCACTACCTGCCTTCATGCACTCCATCCCCGCTTGACATTGTAGCACATTTATCCCAGGAATGTTATGAGAGGTACCATGGGAACCATCAAGTGATTTGGGAAAATTTGTTTGGCCGATAGCAATTTCTTAACGTTTTAAAGCCTTGTCTTTAACTACCCCAAGTACAATGGAAGCTAGACAACTCTACACCACAATAAAACCATATTGCAATAGTTTATTCCAGTTCTATGAATAAAATAAACTATGCCACCATAACTGCATCAACAGCAAAGCTTTTAGCTTTAGTAGTTTAACAACCTGTGTCAAGATTCTTAAATTAATTAAATTTCAATTTAACATCTATCAAGATTTGCACCATACATCTGAAGTTCAAGATAATTGCTTTTCTTCAAATACACTAAGTACCATAAGGATCATAGAAGATAACACAGATTCAAAGCAGTCAGCAGATGCTTCAATAAA
>VYZM01017513.1:364713-429903 GCA_013398915.1 Dromas ardeola
TGATTGACGGCGGCACTGGATGACTGACGGCTGCGGGCAGCCAATCAAATGAGAGGATCGTGAAACACCACCCACCCTGCGCCCAGAGTTGTGGGGAGGACGCGGGAGCCGGGGCGCGCAGCACAGGGGACGGCGTGATTGACAGAAGGCTCCTCCAACCGAGAGGAGGGAAGGGGAGGTGGGCGGGGTTTTCCTGGCGGACGTAAAAGGCGAGGGCAGGGGAAGGGGTGGAGATGGCGGGTGGAGCCGCCAGCGGCCAATCCGCGACCGGGAGCGGGCTGTCGCGGGGCCGCGGGAGGGAAGCGGTGGCCGTTGGGCGCGCGCCTCCGCCGTTACCGAGCCGGCAGCGAAGGCCTTTTCTCCTCGCGGAGCCCAAGTCGCTTCGGCGGAGACATGAGCCGTCAGGGGGACCGGCGCGGGGGTGGGGGAGGAGGTACAGCCGGGATCCCGGGCCGGCGCCCTCTTCCCAGGCTTGGGGTGGGGGCGCGAAGGGAGGAGGTGCGTGGAGAGAGGACGGCTGTCCCAGCTGGAGGGCCCGTCCCGTCCCGTCCCGAAGCATGCCGGCGCCCTTGGGGCCGGGCCGTGGGCGCGCTGAGCGAGGCGGGGATCCCGGCTCCGGCGACCCCGGCGGTGTGAGGGCCCGGAGGCAAGGCGGGGGGCTGCCTGACGGTGCTAGGGCTGCTGGGAGGACAACAGTCGCGCTCCATGCCTTCAGCGAGCCGTTGGCAGCCGAACGCGGCAGCTGGAGATGCTCCTCATGGGGGGAAACTACTAAAAAGGTGATTAACCCTAAGCGATGGGCACTGAGAGTCAGGACAACATGCAAAAAGTGGTTTATGCCATCTTCGAAGTGCTTCTGGCTCCTTTTTTTTTTTTTCCATCCTCCTGGCACTTCAACGTTTTTGGTCTTCTTCACAGCTCCAGATGATTTTGGCCCTTGGGAATGTGTGTTACTGGTGTTTACTTTCTCCCACTGAGTCACAGTCTCATTTTGCAGGCTGAAAGCACAAAATTGCCTGAAACGAGCATGTGCTTAACTTTCAAGGAGTGAATGTTTATGGAGTTACTAATTCCTCTGTTTTGTACAATTTATATGGTTCAGGCAGAAGTTAGGCTATGAGAAATGAGATTTGTGACCACTGCAGCATATGAAACTCATGATTGCGCGTGCAGTACATGGCTGCGTTGAAGTCTGACTTTTGCCCGGTGCCATTTCTGTATATGAACAGCCCCCCCCTTTGAACTGCAAACATGTGGGATGCCTTAGCTTGTAGTAATCCACATAGAGATAAGTTTTATGAACATCAGCACATTTCTTCTTGCTACATAGTTTTATGTACCAATTCAGCAAATAAGTATTTGTAGTATTTTTAAATGCACACTCAACTTTCAGTAGCTGGGGTAGGACGTAAATACTGTAAGGTAATCATGCGTGTTTGTCAAATGCTTTCATGAGTTAAGAGTTTAATCTTTATATGTATAAACCATAAATCAAAACCCAAGTGTAGGTTATAGCTTTATGCATACATAAAAGAAAACTGAGACTGTGGAAGTCTGTTCAATAGAAGCTGTTGTCTGTATTTCCTTCTGTCATTCTTTCCTTTTTCTTTTCCTCTGTCAGCACAATCTCTACTAACATTTTAATGTATGACTACTGTGTACCTCCCAGCTTTTTTGCTTTCGGTGAAATGATGTTTAGTGTTTGGAAATAGAGAGATGGAGAGTACTCTAAGAGAATTCTTTTTTGTATACTTTAGATACAATTCTGGTTACGGCATGTCTAGAAATGATAGGGAACAAGTATTATATACTGTGATCTTTCTTGTAGGTGTCTAGGCTTTTTATTTCTTTGGTTAATATATAAGAAAATCTATTTTACAGACAAAATGTCAGTCTTTAAGCACTTGTCCTTTAAACAGCCAACTCATGTATTCATTGCAGTAAAGGAAATCCTTGCATTCCTTACCTGGGTAATGTGCATTTCACAGCTCCTATTGAGAGAGCGCTAAGGGCTCAGACCCTGTATCTGGTGTGTTTCTCTGTTCCTGCCTGTCCTCCAACAGCTGTCATTTTCTTCTGCACCCATTTTTAGAAAGTGACACTGTCCAGTGTGTCCTGTGTACTGTTTATTGGCAACTCAAGCCTTCCTGCCTGTTCCCGGTGTAAAACGGTCTACCTTTAAAGTTTCATCAATTAAATATTTTGGAATTTGTTAATGAAAGGCCTTATGTAAATTCTAAGTAATATAAAAATATTTTTCTGAGATATAAAATGTGTTCTTCAAGGTTACTAAGCTTTGGAATGAGTGCCATGCTGTTTAAAACCATGTTGTAAAAATCTGTTGGCAGTTGACGTTTATGACACAAAGACGTCAGTAAATAATAAGTGTAGTCTTGCAATGATGGGATTTTCATATCAATTGCACTGGAAGATATTTTCAGACTGTATCTTCACCTCTCACTCATAAAAGAAACATTGCTGAAATGTGAGTCAGCCAAATAAAAAGAAAATGTTTTATTTTCTCAAATAAGCAAGAAGTATTTTTAGCTGTTGAGTTTTCTTTTGTCTTTTTAATATAACTCTTCTGTTTTGGAAAAGAATAATCCACAGCTCTGTAGACCAGCTACGGTTTCCCAAACTGAAATGGTAATGTTTGAATTAATGTACACTCTAAGCCAATGGAATTACGTGGATGTATGAAACCATTGGAACATGCGGGACTGGGATATTTGGAGAAAAAAATGAAAGCGAGAGCTCTGACTGGCAATCTGAAATAGCTGCGTGTGAGAAGGCTGCAGATTGCCCTTCCCCGCTTTCTGCACACACTGCTTCCTACACAGCTGTCAGAGCCGCTCTGAGTCAGCTTCTGAACCCCCTGGTTTTTAGAGTGTATTTAAAGGCACACAGCGATGATGACAGGTTATAAGCTGCTGGCTCCAAATCCAATTCATAAAAGTCTGAGGTGTCCACAGAGAATGTTGTGAATAGTAATTTTATGCCAAGCTATTCCCACTCTTAAATCGGAGCCCTCAATATGCACTGAAGCATTGATTCTGCAAAACCTCACGCATGTCTCTAGCTTGACTTGGAAGAAAGCTCGTTATCATTCATGATCATTACTCAAAACGGAGAAGCACCATTCTGGAACAGGTTTAACTAAAAGTCACATTTGCAGTTCTTTTCATTCAGTCATAGAGATTTATTTCCTGTACCTTCTTAGCATCTTTTTACCCAGGAGCGAGACCTTTGGAAAGGTGAATGAGAACAGGACATAGCATCAACTTTCAGAACCCTGACCAAGTTGGCTTGGAAGCACGGCGCCTTGAGTGCTGGGTTGCTGCTGAGTTTTTGCTGCAGGGACTTGTCTGGTCGGCAGCAGACGAGGAGTTAACTATAGCTCGGCTTTCCCATTCTTCTGTACAGATGCTTAGAGGCCAAGCTACAAGAAATCTAGCTCTTCTCAGAGGCAGCGGGAGGAATATTTTAGTAAAGAGGATGCCCAAAGTGGGTGAACTCTCAGACAGGAAGGTTTGTGGAGAATGGGTATGAAAACTTACTTTTATTTCCTTCTCAAAATGAAAATCTTTAATGAAAAGCCCTGTTGGCTGCAGCTGTGCTTATATTTGCTGCTGCACTACTCCTTCAGTTTTTCAGGGTATTTCAACTAACTTCTGGACTAAGGCTGTGCTCTTTCAAGCATGCGTGGAATTAAGTTTAAGCACTCGGACTGTCCCAGTAAAACGAAGTGAGCTATTCACATACTTCAGGTTAAACTGTATGTTTACATGTTCTGCAGTCTGCACTGGCTAGTCGCTATCTAGCAGAAGTGTTCCCAAGTCTTCTGCTTGATAAATCCTTAAATAATATAGAATCAGTCGTCTCAGGGACCATCTGTCACCTTCCCCCCAGTGCAGGATTTGAAATTCTGGGATTGGAACTCGGAGATTAGTTGGCGAGATCTTCTTTGTAAGGCCCCTGAGTTCGATTTCCTTCGGCATACCTATGAATACATCACTACAGTCTTTCCGGGCAAAACTATGTGTATGGGTATGTGCAGGCAATGGATTGTTAAAACTAGCTGTGATTCATGTTGTTATTTTAAATACCTTTTAATTAAATCTTCTGTCAGACAATCCAGCCTGATTGCGTTGCCAATAAAAAATGTATTTTAAGAAGTTCATACACACAGTCACACACATGCACACGTACACTCATTATCGTAACTGGTAGTCCAATGCAAATGTATCCCAATTTAACTCCTTAATTCTGCCTGTGTCTTGAGCTGTCATTTTGGGTGGAAACGGTGCTGTCTGAGAACTGAACAGCGGTCTTTCTGGCTCAGTAAGATGCAAAGCAGCCCTCAGAGATACAGGTTTACAACTAATCTTTCAAATTCAGTTAGCATCTTTGTTACAATGACATTTCCTTAGGAAAAATCTACAGAATATAAGGATATGTGTATTTATTAATCTGTTCTCTGTGCTGAAGTTTTGTTTGCTTTTCATATATAAAGTGAGGAAAGATCTTCAGCAAGAGGAGAGGATTCATAGTATTTTCAAGTGTAACAACTGGCACCCGTATTTACTGAAATGCAAAAAAAATCCCCCAACAACCAGCCACCACCGCCGACAACAAACAACACTGCAGCCTTTCCACTACCACTTTCTAAATGCTTTTGTCTGTGGCAAACCAGACCTGTGTAAATGCCAGCGAGCGCTATCCTCAGCTTTACAGTCTTCTGTAAAGATTGTTCAACACAGCATTTAGAAAATAAAGAGGAACTATTTCTGTTATGAAATGTTTGCATGTCAAAGCGAACACCTGGAAGCTTGAGTTCTTTCAGAAATAATTCCTAATGCTCAGTGAAGGGAATTAAACAAACAAACAGCAAGGTTTATTCTCTCAGCTTCTCAGCAGGCTAACAAGAATTACTGCATGCTAAGAATCAGCTGCCCTTGGAAACTTAATGACTGTGGCAGCCAGAGAAGTACAAAACGTGGCCGAGAGATGTAAACCAGACATGTAGGCTGTAGCAAAGAGAAATTAAGAGGATGGGGAAATCTCTCCGTAAATCCAAAGTGGAAAGGGTTTGCTGTATCAGGGTTTCCGACCACTTCGACAGTGTAGAATACTTTCTGTAAGGAATTGGTTTTGCATCTCAAATTGTAATTCTATTCCCTTGTAATTCTATTCTCCTTGGAGAATAATAGCAGAAAAGTATTTTTATATTTTCATCTGTCTCTGCTGTGATTTAGCAACTGGAAACAAAGAGCCAAGTCTGCCAAATAGCCAGTTCTCCACGGCCCGCTAGCAAGTGGGCTGGCACCCATTGCCTGCAAATCTGCCCTCTCAAACAATGCTCAGATTCAAACTATACTTTTTCAGGGGCAATTTTTAAACTTAGTTTTTCAAAAGCAGAATGAGTGCTATTAGTAAGGAGGAGTCTTAAATATTGATTAATTATAATCAGTCCTTCCAGTCCTGGGTTAATGAACGAAATCAAGTCACACACACTTGTGGATACTACTAATTTGTCACATAGGTTATGCAGCCTTTGTGTGCAGTCGTTTCATGTTTTCAAGTTTTTCTCAACTGTTTTGAGAGCTGCAAAAGAGACTTACAAGAGACAGCTGTGGTTCTTATGTAATGACATGATTCCCAGAGCTGGCTCTTTGTGGGGGGCAGAAGGGGGGGGGCAGGGAGAAGTAAGTCTTGAGATAAAGCGGTAAGTGTGGGTAAGCACACAGAAGAGATTGAGGTGAGGTTTAGAGAGATGTAAATAATGTTTATAGCAATTTGTCTTTTTGTCTGTAACATCCAGAAAGATGTATTTTTGCCAGCAGATGAAATAAATGGTCTTACTGAGATTTCAGAAGTATGTACCTGCATGTTGGAACTTGTCTACCTTGAGGAAATGTACTGCCTTTCCTATAGCCATAGAGCCACAGTGGTCGAATTAAAGCAGCATAGAAATGCCTGTGATTTTTCCTTATGTAGATGTGCTCTTAGTCATGATGGTAAAGGCAGCGGTGCTCATTTCTGCCGCGGTATAATGTGACATTATAGCAAAGGCTGTCTCTCACAGGTCACCGTCTAGAGCAGGATCTCAGCGCTTCCCTGCTTTTGCTGAAGGATGGAGCACCTTCGGTGACCTGACTTGCTCTCCTTCCAGTGGATCTGACACCACAGTCACTAAGCACAGACCGTGCAGCAAACTCACTTAATCCTGCCCGGCGAACACATGAGCCACAGTTTGCGTTTCAGTCTGTAAATTGTTCTTTTGTTTTGCAGGCTTTACTGAACACAGTTTTATTTCATGTGACTGTGCTATTTATGGAGGAGTAAATATTGCCGGGGGTCTATTTAAAAAGGCCAATGACCTGGATTTTTTTCCATTTGAATTATCTCCAAGAGTCAGACATGTTTAACAACTGATTTTTTTTTTTCCCTTGTTGCTGTAGATTGCAATCATTTCTAACATCTTAGATCAACACCAACTAAAAAGACAAAGATTTTGAGAGAAATAAAACTTCATGTAGTATGAATGTGATTAGACAGTATTCAACCTTGCCATTTTTGGAAGAAATTAATTCCATCCTGAGTTACCAGTTATCAAGATAGCATGTTTTTAACCTCTGAATATTTGCCTTTTCATACCATTATGGTAATTTCAGTTCATAACTCTGTTTTGTTACTTTTATTTTTATTTTACTTTTTTTTTTAACTTTTATTTTTCCAGTGTGTTTCCACATACTATAAATAAATAAATAAACCATGTTTTCAGAAAGGGAAGATTTAAACAGGGCAGATGTTATTCTTGCTGTTCTTGCAATCTAAATAGCAGTATTGCTTTACTATTTAAGAAGCAGAAAGTTAAACATTTCCGAGAAAATAGTGCTATATTTTCACTTTCAAGAAAGAGCTTTGTGAATGCAAACAGGTAGCCAAATGTCAAGTATATTAAATATGTTTGAGTATTCTTAAACGGCGAGCCAACCATATCTTTTTAATAGATCTTTAACAGTATAAAATGAGTTGATCACAGTAAATATAATGGGCTCCAACCTGAAATTTTGCTGTAAACATACTTATCTTTAGCCAGTCATGTAAACGCACAAAAAAGATACAATTTTTATACTGAATGCCATCCAATATATATTCTAAATTTTGTGGGGTTTACCATGCCATTACAAGGTACCCTGGCTTCAGTGCAAAGCCAGCTTCAGAAGTCACAGCCCACTTCTCCCCTGGAGAGCTGGAGCAGGATGGGGATGAGATTCTCTCAGGCCAAAGCCATAATCCCACCTGACTGCATTTCTTTAAAATCACATCTTTACTGGGGAAGGAGCATACTGGACAACACTTAGATAATTCAACACCCTTATGAGGCAAATGATGAGTACATCTTTAATATTATTCTGGCTCAAACCACGCTCCACCATGGAGTAGCCATGTTATACAAGCTGCCCATGCACGAGTCCTACCAGTCCTGCTTAGCCCTTCAGGAAAATGCCAAAAAGCAATGGCAAAACTTCCTGTCCTGTTGGTGTCTTAGGAGAGACAGTTAGTTCAAGGTGTTGGGAAAAACATTCCACATAGCTAGTCAAACTAATAGAGAATTGCACTGATATTTCTTCAAATTAGACAAAATGGAATCCTTGGAAAAGATATTTTACAGAGAATAAAGCCTTTTTTTGAAGGTTTTGCACTCAAGCCCACCACTGATTACTTTGACCTTCTCATTTTTAGTTTTCAAACATCGGAGTTTACCAGCAGGTTATTTCACACTTTAAAAAGACATCGTCTTCCTTGAGTAAAAATTGTTACTGTGAAATGAACTGCTGTCAGTGACACCTATAGCCTCCATTAAGATGAGCTGTACAAGTGCTGTTTCATTCTCGGTAGTAACATATGTTTTCAGTTCTCGTTTGTATTACTAAACAAGGAGTTTCAGATTCTAACTCCAACCATCTTTCAAAATTAAATTAGCTAAACCCTAATTATCCAGCACTGATCAGAACAGATTGCAATGACTACATATGCTACCCGTCTATCTCTTTGTTAAAAAGCTGCCAGCTTCTAAGGAAAGAAAAAAATTCAGACTATATTCTGTCTTAATAGACCTCAGAACTCTCTGAGGTGAAGCAGAATGATTAAAGTATAAGCAATCACCTGCTGTAATTCCATTCTAGACTATTTCTCACTGATTAATAAGTTAAAACATAAAATCACAGGGGTATCTCAGAATCTTCTTCCATTTTTCACCTTCTGTAAAAATTGGTGGCCTGATTCTTCTCTACTGTAGTTTTTGGAGGCCATAAACCCAACAAAATTGTCAAAGTTATATTTACATAAAATGTACTAACTTACATCATTAAGGACCAACTCCTCAAATGAGCCTGAAGGCCAGATTTTGTAATAAAAAATGTAAATATGCAGGAATGCATTTTTCTGAAATTAAAATTTATTTTTAAGTATCATTTTTTCTTTAAAATTATCATTAAAGTGAGTGTCTGGAAAGTGAAGCCACCCATTTTCTTACAGAACAGGTCGGCAGCCAAAGTACAAGCTGGTCTGTAAGTAAAGCTTCATGCTGTTCTGAGGCTTGGTTCTAAAGGCAACTCATGATCCTGGCCTCCCTGACACATTTAAAATCATTAAATGTATACATGGATAGGACTGGACTAAGACTATACATATATACAATCTTAAATATATATATTTCGTATATATATTTTTGTATTCTGAAATACGTGTATTTCAGACCAGGGTACCTCTACCTCTTTGAGTACACTATTGGCTTGGGTTAGACATCTTGCTAGGCTAGCCCCCATCTCCGTAGCCATTGCCTGTCGGATTGCTTCTAGTGTCCTACCACTGTATTATGTTAAATGACAAAGCTGCCTTTAATTTCATACTGTACGTTCTATTCTAGTTATTCTGTTTGGATTAAATTGAGTTCAAGACAGTACCACAATTTGAGAGAATAAAAGGGTCTGCAATGTTCCTTTGCACTGTGCCACTTCAGCAGCCCTTCACTGGGTTATTTGCCTAATACTTGCAGAGTTTGGTGTCAGGTCTCCCAGATCCATGCAATCCTTACCACGAAAAATAGCCGACAAAGACAGATGCATTTGCTGCATCCTTCTGCAAGTTAATTAAATGATCCGTAAAGGTTCTGTCCCGTTATGAACGAGTTATCACACAAAGCACTGGTTCCCCACCTTTCTGTAGCTGGTGCCCACTGATGCTCACTCCTCGCACTGTGCCCTGCTGGACCACACACACTAACTCCTTCCTCCCCTTCAGCATCTTTGTGCTTCTTCTTGTCTTGGGGGCTGCTGCTGCCACCTCCCATCCCTTTTTCACCTAGGTGGTGTCCTGTTCTCCCACCACTTCCACCGTCGGCAGCCAGGATGACTGCTGGTCCCCGCTGAAAAATTCAGATGAGTCTGTCCTGAGCTTTCTCTGCTCAGAGTTGGCACAAGTCCCGCAGAATTTATCAGCCCCCTCCATGCCTCACCTGTGTTACAGGTGTTCATTGGCTGGGAACGAGTGCAACAAAGTGTAGCACTGTGCCTGGGTCTACTCTGCTTGTCTTAAAATAATTATTGAGAGGGCTTTTACATAAAAAAAAATATGCAATTACCTTTTCCATAGGTAATGCATCATGCTGGCACTGCCTGCACTGCCTGCGCGCTACCCCACTGCTTGCGGAAGTCTCTTGTCTTATGGGGAGCCACCACTGGGGCCACATCTTCGAAGCAGCTTGGAAACTTATGAAATAGGAGAGCATTTCATGGCTGATAAATTAAGGCAATCAAGGAAAACCATAACTGGGTTTGGACATGGATTACTTTGTAAATTAAAGACATTTAACATGCGTTTATCACAAAATAGCATCAACGCATCTGAGCTGATACTTGATAAACAGTGCGTGAAAAATAAGGCAGAAAAATGTTAGACGTTCTTTCAACATAATCCTTGGTAAAACAGGATCTTCACTGATCCCAAAATACTCAATGTTGTTACTGATTTCAACGGTATGACTTCAAAAAATAGACGTTGTTGCATAGACCTTGTTGCTCCTGTCTAGGCTGAGAATGATTACTCTGACTTTTGCATTTTCATGGCTGTTAAAAAGCATCACTAGTAAGTTCACTAAGTGAGAAGAGAGATTTTGTAAGTGCTGTTGCCATGCCCTGAATTTCTGGTATAGTATGTTTTTAATCTCTCCACGTTAACAGCTGTACTGGGCCATGTGTCAGGTGTCATGCTGTGAAACCCACGCCTGCTTTTCCACTGTGGAAATTGAAGTGTTCAGAAAAAGAGGGTCGTATAGTTAAAAGATGTCTTCCAGTTTTATTCGATACAGGCGTGGTCGACTATTTTGCTAGGTCACTCTAATGGATAGAAGATGGGATCTCTTCTTATGACAACTTCGGTTAATATTCACTGCGTTTCCAAAATAATGTAGACAAATTGCTATAATAACCGTATATATTTGATTTCTGTGGTTGGAAATGACCCATTCATACCTCTGAATATATGTCCTACATCAAAAATTGTTTTCTGTCTTCAGCAATTTTTACCACAGAGGTTTCAGGGATGTGTTAAGTCCTCGGCTTTTTATTTAAGAAGTGTCTTCACTGTAGTCGAGTGTTGAATGTGCTGCTGTCTACACATATAATTACTAAACACTACAAGCGTCACTTTAGTATTTGTTTGCCCTGTCCAACAGGGCAGTGGGGATGTCAAACACATTTGTTTCTGCAGTTTTATTATTACCATTGACTTCCTTTTTTGTAGGAAAAAAAAAAAAGGGTGAAATTTCAAAATCATTGTTACCAAAGTCTTACTTAAATATCTGTGTTAATTGTCTTGGCTGGTCAGCTGCTCTCTATGAGACTGAAGCAGGCTCAGTCCTGAACTCCGTCTTAGAAAGAACCCTAAAGCATCCCTTTTAAACAACACTTAAACTCTGTTTGATCCCAGGCATATGGGGTGGCCAGCATGTTCCACACATCTTATGAATTTTAGACAATGTTGTTATGAATGTTGTATTTTTAATGCGGAACAGACTGTCTGCTGACTGGGTCTATACCACATACTTGTCAGAGTGATGAAGAGCCATTAACTTTAATGGCTGTACCAGATAAAGTGGAAAGTTCTCAAACAGGAAGAAGGAACAGAAATTAAAAGAGCGGCAGTTCCAGAGGGACTCACAGAGGGAACAAGGGGGAAGATTTATGAAGTCCTTCAAAGGTTTTGAATGGGAAAGAGAGGCGATTTTTTGAAGCAGGAGAAAATAGATGTGATTTAACTATGAGACCCTACAATTGCAAAGAAAGGCACCTTGATTTTGAGGAGAAGTGGTGAGGTGCAAGAAGATTGTAGATACGATAGAGGATGTCTGACGTATTGCCAAATAATGCTGTGGAAAACGAGGCTTGGAAAATATTGTTAAAGTTTATTATTCTGTGCATGATTGTGTATTTCCTTTGCGAGCTAAGTGCAGAGTCACTTGTTTTAGAGTTCCGTACAAAGTCTGCCCTGGAGACCACCCGTCTCTCTACACTGGCTATAGAAGTAGCTTACCATGACCATCATCTCATGTAGGCGCTAGGTATGACGTGCCAAGGCCTTCGGCTTCTAAAGGCCAAAACACCTACAAAGGTGGAGCTATAGAAAAGGATTCATGAAGATCACTGAGAACCTGAGACTATGACTATACAAGTAAAGTAAACAGTGCAGGGACTGTTCCCCGATACCGGGACTCTCCCGTCTGTATCACTATGTTACTGGAACGGCACCTGGCCCAGGCTGACGTTCCCAAGCCCCCAGTATGCCATGCACAAGTGGTGCTCTGGCTTTGAGGGTAAAAGTGTGTTGCTCATGCCAAGAACTGGTTTCCAAAGCGTTGAATGTATCAAAATGGAAGTATACTTAATCTATGAAACACCTGGAAACCAGCTTACGCTCATTTACATTATATGTTTGCACAGCCTACAGTTACTCCTTGGTCAAGTCACTGTATTATCCCAACGTGCAAAACCTGTATGTGCTTTGCTTACCTTTGTCCGACTGTTTTCCCTTTAGGAAGGGTTGCTTTCCAGGCACTGGCTCTTTGTTTCTCACTCCTTAGAAAGTGGGTGCCACAGCCCAGCCACTTCATGCTTTCCAAGCACCGTGGGTCTGAAGAAACTTGGACGTCTGCACAGATGACAAGAGGTGACTGTCAGCAGCACTCGGAGGAGTGCTGGTACTAGGTTTATAACTAGAAAATTAGAACGTTCTGTTCATCTGAGTAATAATAAGCATGTTATTTGAAGTATTTTTCTTTTGATAGATAGTGCAAAATGAAACTAGTTTTCATTAATTTATTTATTTCCCCCCCTTGTTCTTTTATGACCATCCTAATTTCTAATAATTGTTTTGGGTCATTTTCTTAGCTCCATTACATTAAATAAGATCATCACCTTCACTGAAGATATACTGATTTACATTAGTTGGAGAGCTGTCAGTTTCTTGAGTCTTTTCTTAGTAAGTCTATTTTTTTCTGCCCACCCCCCTCCCCTTATTGTATTACATTTGCAGTTATCACTGACCACTGATCTCTTTTAACTGCAAACAATCTGTCATTGTAGGAATTGCAGCACTATGTGATTTAGTGTTGCTTTTAGCTCCACAGACCAGAGTTTAAATTCTTTGTATTACTTTCATAGGTCATATCACGCTGAGTGTCTATAATCAGATTGCATGCTGCTATCATTTTGCTGTGTCTAAACATTAATTAGGCCTTCAGAGGAGTAAGTAGCTGTAATAACTTTAGGTAAGTTTTAATAACTTGGAAAGAAAATGGGCCTTTTATGGGCCAAATAACTGAAACAGTAGGAGCTATTTTCCAATGCACAAGCGTATGCAGGTAAAGAGGTTTTATTGAGTGATTGAGTGCTGTTTGGTAAAGGTTTGTGGTTCTGTGAAGAAAGGCAGAAAAAACAGAGAAACTGAGATAGGAGAGTAAGAAAGTGATAGCCCCAGCCACAGAAGTGCCAATAGCCTGTCAATGTTAAAAATTTCTTTTTTTAAAAAAAGACGACCTTTGGGCAGAGTGCTAGCTATAAAGGTATTGGATTTGTGAGCAAAGCCTGTCTCTCCTGCTGCTTGATTCATTTTGCATTCAAAGACACGGGTTTTTTTTTTCTTTCTTTATAAATAAACAGAACTGAACAAAGTAATATTGATCCCATTTTCTTCTTCTACAGAAAATAAACTGTACCTTCCAAATTTGAGTTAGCAAATGGTTAAAAGAAGCAGCATGCTGTTCTCATGGTTCCCATCCAGATTCTGAAACTTTCCGTTTCCCTTCCCCCTGAACGAATCTGTCAAGAATTGTTGATTTTGGGCTTTCCCAAGGGCACGGACCACATCCTCCTGTGGTTGGTACCATAAGGTGCGCTGCTTTCCTGGTGATTAGGGTAGTTCTCTGCAGAAGATGCTGTTGGGGATGGGGAAGGCAAGGTAATACGTATTTTTGTGATGCTTTCAAAGTTAGAAGATGGCATTGTCAACTGACCACAAACTGGTGCTAGTATGCTCACCAGATTTCTCTCACTGCACCCTTCAGTGCTAAGGATTAATGGCTTCCTAAGGCGCTTTTTCATCTTCACAAGAGAAAACACTGGAAAACTACTTACACTCTTCTATTTTCATTCATTGGTGCATGTGAATTAGAGGCCAATAAGGCCTACTTCAACATAAAATTCCAAACAACAATAAGGCAGTAGGATTATTTTTTTTTTGAATGAGAGCTTCAGAGCGGTAATCAACAGATTATGTGAGCATCAGGAGTTATTTTAGAATAGTATAGTGTTGTCATGCTATATTGTCAGTGTGATGCATTTGAAACTATCAGACATTAAAATATTGGCTTCTTGGCAACACTTTCTTTCAAACTTCATTTCTGTTGCTGTGACCTTTATCAAGGATCTTTCTTCTGTAGATCAATTTAAAGAAAGGAACAACAAACTGTGCAGCAGAACTAGTGGAGCCTGGTTTCTATGACAGGTGTCTGATGTCCTGTAGGACAACTTACTAACCACAGATGCCCCCTGTGAGTCCTTATGACCTCCTCAGTGCCCCAGTGCTCCTGTGGGCAGGACGCAGATGGTGCCATAGCTGGCTCTGAGGTCTGCTGCACGTTGACTGGCCAAAAACCCCACGGCTGTTGAGCTCTCATAGTGATCTCTTCTCACCCTGCAGTAACTGCTGTGGTCTCCCTGCCACAACCCACGTGCTGATTTGCATGACATTCAGAAGAGCTTTTATCTTTAAGACCCCTGCCCTTCTGTCAGATGTGGTTAAAATTGGCCAAGACACTGGGGATTTATTGTAGGGGTACATCTAACGGACATACTAACAGACAGTCCCATTTCCTTGAGAAAGCAGACAAAGATGTAGCTGCCACCAGATTTTTCTGGGAGTAATAACATGACCTCCATTGTACATACTAGCACATCAGTCACTGTGGGGCTGGAGGTGGCAGCCAGGGAGACTGAGGAATGCAGTGCTGGGGCACAGCTGGCCATCGCTGCCCCAGTCAGCCCCAGAGGGCTCAACCCTGGCCCAAGATACGCCTCACCCATGCCCAGCCCTGGCCACCATGACTGCCCTTGAACCAAGGGGCTCCACGGGGCCTGCCCCTCAAGCGTGCAAGACCTGGCCACCATGACTGCCCTTGAACCAAGGGGCTCCACGGGGCCTGCCCCTCAAGCGTGCAAGACCTGGCCACCATGACTGCCCTTGAGCAAAAGAGCTCCATGGGGCCTGCCCCTCAGCTTGCACAGGGTTTGGCCCCACGGTTCCCTTGCACCTCCAGGGTGACCTATGAGGCAGGTCCCAGCTCTGCCGGCTTCTGTAACACTCCTTGTCCACCTCCCAGACTATTCCATGGGGACCAGAAGAGGTCATTAATCAGATGTGGATAATCTTTACTGGGTACCCAAGAGATACTGACTTCTCAGCAGTAATAATACCCTGACACTTGCGGGTAGTCCTAGATTGGGTCACCCCCTCTGTGGAGCATGATGACCCTCTGCTCCAGAGTGGGATAGGGTTGTGGTTTTCAAAATGAAAAGGAATTACCAATGATGGGTTGCAATTTGGCTACCTTGCTGTAGTGCTGTTTCCGGTCTGAGGATAACAGAAAATGAACATGAGATACAGAGAGAGCATATTGTATGGGGAAAAAATGTAGTATTGTTTGCAAAATAAACTTACAAAGCTTTCTGCTTTATTTACATAGTTAATTTAATCTATCAGTTAACAAACAGGTTTTCCAAATTTGCCGTTACAGTTCTTTCACTTGTAACAAATTCCTAAGGCTCTTATTTATCAGGTAAAGTGTTCAATTTATAATGTACATAATTTTATCACCACCATGATTTTTGCAGAAGTCTTCTCTAGTATGATTTGTTTTTAATGAGCTAGTGGGGCTTTTTTGTTCTCATGGTTGACGAATTGTAAAAATATAATTGTATATGCTTCTTGTCAAAACAAAATTGCCAGCTAAATGGGATTATACCTTTCACACAAGTAAAAAGGCACCACTCCTCTGAAGAGAAGACTTGTTTCACTTTCAAGGAATGTGTGCTATTAAATCAGATCTGCTAGTTATTTTAAACAAATGAAACTGATGTATGATACCTATGCTGGATACCCCAAATAACCCTGCTTTATGGAGTTGCTTTATTTGCACTATATGGCATTGCCAAATGTGTTGTGAGACTAGCAGTATTTAGTGAAGTTTCTAAATGATGTAGTTACATGACTACATAAGAATCATTATCATTTTCCAAACTTAACTTATGGAATATGGATGCTTTATGCAGGACAGAAAACCTCAGTTCCATATTGTAAGGGCTTGGTCAACATGTCTGATATAAACATCTTCAAGTCTAATCAGCCTTGTCTGTGCAGTGTTATACAGCTACCTATGCAGAATTCGATGCAGCCACTTACTCATAATTATCAGTTTATCTTTGAATGACATTTTTGTTAGGTCAGAGTGGACAGTGGGGAACTTTATATCTTTTAGAGGAGCTGTAACATATTGTGGTATTTTTTGATGTTAAAATCTACCCGTGAGAAGACACATCTTTCACTGCTTCCTACTACCAGTGCCACTCAGGACCAAACACAGGTGGTAGTAGTGTTCCCACAGCCTTGTAGCGGGAGCCAGAAGTCAGTCTTACAAAATACTTTTAAGCAAGGAAAATTGCAAGGTAATTAACTTTTAGATCCCTGCCATCACGTCTGGGCAATGCAGAATTTATGAACTGATAGCTCAGAGAAACTGTCTGTTTGAATACCTATCCACGCCAATCAGTAAAGAGCTTGCATCACATCTCTGGTACCTTCGCAGAGAACCATCACCAGCTATGAACTGCTAGGATGGGCAGAAATGGGATTTTACAAATGGGAACTGGATTGTATTTTTAGCTGTTAGGTCAGTTTGTTCAAAGTCCGGAAAATTTAAATGCAGATGGAAACTCACCATGATTCATAGTGCGAGGCCAGCATTAGTTCCTCATGTTCTAACAAGGAGCTGCACTGTTTAATATTAGATCCACTTTTATAATAGAAGAATAAAGCAGCTGGATGATGGTGCTGTTGTGTAGTTTCCACTGAATATGCTGTCCTTATTTGAGTATTTTCATGGACTGAAAGAGTGGTGTGAGCTCTTTTTTTTTTCTGCTTGCTTGCTTGCTTTTTTGATTGCTTATTTTACCACCTTGCACTATTTTCCTTTTGCTTCTACAGTGGCCTATTTTTCTTTGTCATTTATTTTATGATATATCTTCTTCTGGAAAGTAGTTGGCCTCGCTTTTGTGATATGTCATCCCTCAGTGTTGCTTCAGCAGTTGAAATGAAATGTGAGTTCCAAAACCTCGTGGGCATAAACAGGTTTTAAACAAACAAAACAAAATTTTTGGGCTGTGCTCACTGGCTGAGTGTACAATAACTGTATAGACATAAAACCAGATGTGATTCTGGGGCCTAGGTGAAATACAGATGAAGGTAACACTCCTACCCATAGGGGTGAAAATACTCCATAATGTTGAATATTGACATCTCACTATTGCTAATGGCATGTAGAGAGCACTCCTAATTGAGTGAGCACTTGTATGTTGGCTCAGATAGAATTTAGGATCCAAATTTGCCTCTTTTAAAGACCTGGCATATTTGGTTTTCATGAAGCCTGAGTCTGATGATGGGGTTCTGAGATGCAGAACTCACCCGAGGCTGCCAAGCACCCGTTGCCTGTGGCAGGTTTTCTACAGGGGCTTGAGAGCCTGCACTTCTACATCAGCCATGCATCTGCACGTGGTTGTTTTTATCTATATTCCAGAATAGCTCCAGGCCCATTCCCCTGGATGCTGGATAAGCCCACAGAAATACAGTAACTAAATAAGATACATATATCAGACCCCAATACTCATATGGATTAACGCACATGACTGCATGGATTCATGCAAACTATTCTGGGGCACATACGTAAGGTGTCTGAATTAGGGATCTATGCTCCCTCTGCAGTCAGCGGAGAGAGGCAGTGGATAGATGGGCTGAAGTTGCATTCTTGCAGCCTCTCAGTGAGCAGGGGACCATTAGGCATTGATGCTTAAGAGGCTCAAATAATTGGAGTCAAATGGAGCGAAAGTTTCCACCTCTGAAAGGTGCAGTAAAAGGGGAGGGAGAAAGGTGCCTGTGTCACCTTGGGTGAAAGGCTATTTTGCTTGCATTGAGCAGGCTGTGTATGCACAGTCATGCTAATGGCAACCAAGAATTTCACTGGAAAACTAGGTGAGAAGCAATATAGGTAGGACAAATGGGGACATGATTGTATGAGAGGCCCCCTAGAGCCATGGTCAGTTGAAGACAAAGCAAAAGATGATATGCCAGACAAAGGTGTGGTCTGGGTTGTTCAGCTGATGTCATGTTTGAGCTAAAAATTGTCCTTTTGTTGCTGCTTTTTCCTGGGTTTGGCTGATAACATCTGAAAATGGGTGGAGAGCAGCTGTGTAATGGGGATGCGAATACAACCTGTGGCAAGAGAAAAGAGGAAAGGCCAACAGGGTGGCCAGTTTGGGACAGTATAGAAAGACAAAAAGCAGGTCTCAGTTCTGAAGCCGGGGGATGAGGACATGAGGGGGGGAACCCTCCCATTGCAGCTCATGCTGGGACTGCTGGGGCGGCTGGGGAGGCTAAGGCTTGTTGTACAGGCATCACATATCAGCCCGCTTGTGAGGTTGCTGGGGCAGGTGAGCAGCTCTAGAGCACTATCAGGGAGGCCAACAGGACCTCAACATGCCTGTTTCTGCTGCAAATACAGGCAAATACATATCATGCCTGTATTGAACTACAGGAGTGTCCAAAATGTTTGCAAAACCCTTGCTAATAATTGTATTAACTCAAAATAGCACACTTGACAGCTGCCAAAATTGTAGGTAGACCATATGTTTTGGTTATGGTTTAGGTATGGTTTGTTCTACTCAAATTTGAAAGGATGCTATTTTTAATAAACCCTTGAGAACAAATGAGTACTATGTAAACATAACAATGAAGCAACTGATTCATAGGTTTGAAAGTTACCTTCTGCTGCTCAGGACTGTTAGGGATTTTTCATGTTCTTAAATATTTCCTCTTTTTATCTGGGCTTCCCTGCTGTGGGTGTTGAAGTCCACGGTGGCTGAGTGATTTATGGGGTCCAATGGCCTCAGACAGGGGATTATCACTGGCTGAACTTTCTGAAAGCTCAGGATCTTTGGGTCTTTCACTGGACCAGCCTTTATGAATAATGCAGGCTATCTCCATTTTTTATATTCCTTAATTTGAAACTCTGAATAATGTTCCCTGAGTCTCGTTTCTGAGCAGTCGTTTATTTGGGTGACTTGGGACTACAATGACATTCTGTTGGACGTTCAAATTACATTCAGATGAAGTAGTTTTCATATCTGCCTTAACGTTTTACCTCTTAACCTCCTAAATCCAGACTGCAAGTTGTTAAGGTGAGGTGACTCATTTCTATGTCATGTATTTACTCTTGTAAGGAATTTCTGTGGGTACATCCAAGGTCAGGCATCCCTCCAGAATGCCAGGTTATGTTAAATATTCTAATAAAATTTGCCCTGCTCAGGGATGAGCACAAACCCTATATAGCACTTAAGTGCTGCTTAGAGCCTCAAAATTAGGCATCTTTGCAGCTTAAGGGATATGTAGGACTTCCAAAGAGTGGTGGATTTAGTTCCTACGTTCTTGAGGTCCATTTGTGAAACAACATACTTGCAAAGAAAAGCAGGCTGGCACCAGCAGCGGCTGGTAGAGACCAGCGACCTTCAGACAGTAAGTTCACTCGTGAACATAAGCAGGGTTCTCTTCATTTGTGGTTTCTTCCAATTCACACTCTAGCTACTCTTTAAAGCTTAGCCTTCCTTGCAGCAAGGCAATTTTGTTTTAAAATCAATCCTGAGCTGTCTGACCGTTATCAGAAATACCAACCTGAACCACTGGTGACCTGCAGCTGGACGCGTAAGGAGGCCCCAGAAATGGAGAGCCCCATAGTGCCAATGGCTCAGGAAGGTGCATTGCAGAACTCCTGGCCATGCACTGTATTTTAAGTCATGGTTTGTCTGTAAATATCACAAAGTACAGGTTCCTCTGCAAGTGGCCTTAGCAAGACACTGTTGTGAGACCCATGCACTGCAGGCATTTCTCTCTTCATGCGCAATAAAAAGAAAAGGTGAAATTGCTGAAGATGAAGCCTTTTGCTCTGTGACTTGCTAATTTCAGTTTCCAGACATCTCTGAGTTAGGAAATGAGTCAGATGGTTATTATTTACTCATCTGCTCTGCAGTTTCTGCTGTCTTTATCATTTCGGTTGTAGCTGGCAGTGTTACCTTCTTCAAAATAAAGGCTTGAAAGATGAGCCACTAATTGCAGCCTTCACTCCTTTGATTACACACCACCAGTAGGTACAAGGCTGGCAGCCATACTGATACCTAGGATGATATACTTTCCTGCAGTGTTGTCGTGGTTTAACCCAGCAGGCAGCCAAGCACCACGCAGCCTCTTGCTCACTCCCCCACAAGTGGGATGGGGGAGAGAATCAGGGGAAAAAAGTAAAATTCATGGGTTGAGACAAAACCAGTTTAATAGGACAGTGAAGGAAGAGAAAATAATAACAATAATAATGATAAAAAATATACAAAACAAGTGACGCACAATGCAATTGCTCATCACCTGCTGACCGATGCCCAGCCTGTTGCTGAGCAGCGATCGCCGATCCCTGCCCCCAGGCAACCCCCATTTATATACTGAGCATGACATCTATGGTATGGAATATTCCTTTGGCCAGTTTGAGTCAGTTGTGGTGTCTATGCTCCCTCTCAGCTTCTATGGAAAGCTGAAAAAGTCCTTGACTGCTTAGCAACAACTAAAAACATTAGTGTGTTATCAACGTCGTTCTCATCCTAAACCCAAAACATAGCACTATCCCATCCCAGGACAAGTGTTTAGAGGGATCCCCCAAGTGTTTAGTCTATAAGGAGAGTTAGAAGAGATGCAGTTAGTAATACAGGGATATCCAATGCCAAGGCCGTAGCTCAAGGCATCCTACAGCCCCAATGCATGGATGGACCGCAAGCCCTGCCGGCTTCTGCACTCACTGGGCTCAGGAGGAGTCGGAGCTGCTCCACAGAAGTGTTCCAAAACTGCCATCCCAAGCCTGTATCCCAAGGCTTAGACAGCCCTGCTGTAATACATCATATTCCATGGTTTGTCTCTTCCCAAGCAAAAGTCAAAAAACCCACCATCCTCTTTTCTGGTCCTTTAATAGTCTCTAATTTTGACAGATTCTCCCACTGCGTGACATCCCTTGCAGTCTAGTCCCACTGATGTGAAAATGGAAAGAGAGTTTCACAGTGGCAACCATTTATGAAATATTTTCTAAGCACGCGTACGTCTGTGGCAGGCATCACTGTGGTATCTGAATACCTCACAAAACCATTGCCACAAGCCCTAACTGCTCACACTTGCCTAGACATAGGTTTAGGAAGTGTGGTATATTTTGGGGCTATCTGAAGTTTAAAGTGACTTGCAACGATGCCTGACTTGCTTGTATCATCTTCCTTCTTTATGCAACAGTTTAGTAGCTCAGTGTCTTGTTGCTTTTGTTATTAAAGCAGCGTGGTAGAGGTACAGGCTTTTCTGCAGAGATTTCACATTCACCCACGTCTGCTAGTGCTGTAATTGTTCCTTTGATAACAAGTGCTGTTAGTGCCTTGTTTGCCGTCTCTATCACTGTACTAGATGTCACTTATCATTGGACTTCTGCCCTTTCTATATGTGTTTTTTTCAGTAACCATTAGACTTTCTTGCTGCACATCCCTGTATGATTTTTTATTTTCCTTTTTTTTTTTATAGCAGCAGCTAAAGGTCCCAGCGAAATACAGGAGCTGTAGTTTGAATCCAGCATGCAAATCCATAAAAATAAGTTGTCCCTGCCCTAGTTAAACAGCTTACAGTGTAATTAATAAAAAAAGGGCAGCTGATGGGAGAAACTTAAGCCATTTCTGTACTACTACATTTCTGACACTACTAGCATTTAGCGTCCCTCTCAGAATTGTTGGCAGGATCATGATGCTACGAGAATGTAAGTGCTGGCTCCAGATAGGCTGAGAAAGGAAGGGGGGAGGGGAAATTCATCAGTTAGCCAAAGAGTTTCTCTTTACTGCAATATGTACACAAACTGTAACCCAAGTATCACACCAACATTGAGTCCTGGCCACTTACCTACTTGATTAGTTCAAGGATTGTGGTGCTTTTAATCTTTGTGATCTGGGTCATCGCTGGATTCAGGCTAATGTTTGAGTCAATACGGGGCTTCAGTTTCCTACTCCTACCACTGTGTGTTTTGCAGTCTGTCTGTTCTCACTTGAGTCGAATAAATACGAAGGAAGTCAGATTTTGAAGCTTGGCTTGTTTTGGTTTAATAGTCACGTCAGTTAGTTTCTTTCCTTGCTGTGTCGCTAGGTTGTGTAAATGACAGACACGAAGTAAGCAGGGATTAATACCCCACCATACTCAGCACTGTGCAGCCCTTTGCGTCCTCAGCTCCCAGAGATACAACCTTCAAAGTGTTTCAGGTGAAAGCCAGTTTTCTTGTCTGGAGTTGCGGATTAGTTCCCTGAGCGATGTGTTTCAGCAGCCTGGTACCTACTCCACCTGCAAGGAGGACATCAGTGAAGTGCAGGCAGTTCTCCAATGCCCTTCTCACGCTTCCTCTCTCAAAAAGACAACTGCTTCTGCAGCTGACACAACCAGCAGAGAAATAATTCTCAAGTGGACCAGTCCAAAGAGTTGCAGGAGTTCGCCCTGGACAGTCAGACTGGTAGTAACATAAATAGACAGTTCTTCATATTCATTTTTACTAGGTGAGCCTGGGCTCTCAGACCTCTCTTCAAACTACCGGCGCCGACTGTGGCATGAAGACGTATACTCAGGGGAAGCGGCAGTCTTCACTTCGGATGGAAAATTCCCTCCATTTTTGCCTCCAGCTTGTGATTGCCTCGGAGAAGGATGTGTTAATGTGTGTACAGGGGCTGAGGGGATTGCTGACTCCTTTCAGGAAGTGTGGGGGAGTTACTCCAGTGGTGATCTCCTGTGGTTGGGACTAATTACGTAGCTGCTAGTAGAAAAGCAGTAGAGAAGACAGATAGACAGATGTACACACGTAGGTACCTTATCCAGTTTTGTGGGATAGCTCTTAATTTCTAATTCAAATATCTGATAAATCTAAATGTGCAAGAGCCTCAGAGAGAACTCGCATGGGGAAAAATAAGGTCTGTACTTAGGGAAACCTCTTTGCAATGGAAAATAGGCTGGTGAGGCAGTCTGACGGTAAGGAGAAAAACTACACCTCTCTCAAATTGTATTCATTCCCTATCTTCCTATATGAAAATGCAGGAATAAGCAGGTAACAGTATTGCCCAACACCCACCTGTCCTGCTGGAATAACTGGGCTTGCGTTGGCCTTCTGCTGCAGCTGGTTTGTTAACCCATCTGCTAGGAAAGAGGAGGAAATGACTGTTAGAAGGAAAACTGGATTCTAGATGATCATACACATTGGTTTGATCTGAAAATGTTGCATGAGAACTGGGAGGAGTCCAGACTGGAATATAACCTGGGAAGAGGTTTGGAAGCTGTGGAAGCACCCACACAAGCACAGCAACGAAGGCAAAAGGGGAGGCGTGTTAAAAAGATCCCCAAAGAAAAACCCTGGGAGAAGTGATAGTGAAATAAGCAAGTTCAAGCACAGGTGACTTGACTTGGGACTTATACCTAGTTGGCACTGAGGTTTTACTAACAAGAAAATGATTTTTATGTTGTTATATATATTGCCACTAAAAACTGCACTCTGCATGCAGAGCTATAAAAAAATGCACACCAGTATACTCTGTTTGGCTGTGTGTAACTGGACTAAACCATACCAGTATAATTGCTACTATGCCAGAAAGGCATTATGCTGCTCTGTGTTAGCATAATTAAAGTAGCAGAACTTGTAAGCGTAGACGAGTCCCTGAAGACCTTGGAATCTTGTTTGGAGTCAGGCAGAGCTGCTGGTCTCATTTGTATTGCGTTGCTTTTTAAAAATATTTTTCTGTTTTGGTTTTTGCACAGAAGTATTTCCTTATTGTCTTATAATCCCTCTCAGAGTACTGTATGCACTTAACAGCGCATGATTTGTTTCTGAAAGGTTTCTTCTTAATGTGTGGGGCTGCTGAAGCTTTGAAGAGAAATCCTGGATCACTTTTTTAATGAGGTGTAGAAAGCGAACTGTGGGAACAAGTGGACTTGGCTGGACTGTAACTTCCCTAGATTTTTTTTTTTTTGTTTTGATTGTCCAAGGGATGCAAGAGTTTGATGTTAAGAATATCGCAGAAGCATGAAGTTCCTGAAGGAAATACCAGTCGTCATCATCATATGCATCCTAAACCCTAGCAGCTTCTGAGATTTCAAGCATTTACACTGTACACCTTACTTCAAAGGAAATATGCTTGAAGGGAGCAGTTAGATGGTTCACAATAAAGTCCATAAATATTATAAGGCAGCAAAAATATATTCCAAAACAATTAATAACGTTAACATCAATAACCTGCCTGAAATACAGTAACTTCAGCAAAATGTATGGGGGAAGATTCTGACCTCCCTCGTCCTTTGAGAAAGGCAGAAGCACGGTCCTAAATACTAGGGAAAAGAATAGTGAAGGATCGTCATGCCTCAACCCTTGGGAAAGATAAGCTAGATTCAGAAAGTATGAGAGGCATTTCTACACGCGTCAGTGCAGAGAGGGGACATACTTTGAAGCACTTGAAATACTTTATCTGTTTAGGAGGAGGTATAGCAACAGTAATCAATGAGATATTGGCTAAGAAACTTGTGAAGTAATCGGGAGGATTTTAGATGGAGCAAAAAAGCCTCAGGGGTTGTGCATATACGTACAACCATCTTTCTTTGAAGAGAATGAGAAACGGCTTTGTTCTGTGGTCCAAACACCGCTAAAAGCAAATGGACCCTCTCTTTGCTCAAACAAGAAGGATCCTGCTTCTCTAAGCAAGGATATTTGGATTCTGCCTGGGAGGTGCGGCACAGCTTTGCATGCTCCGTGTCTGCTGAGTGTGCAGCTGGATACCTGCGAAATGCTGGGTGACCACAGACTCATTTCCATGTATACTACAGCATTCCTTCGGGAGGAGAGGCTCTTAATAGGTCTGTTCATAATGGACGTGTAAGCATGCAAGCTTTATTACCTGCCTCTGCCAACTCACCAGGAAAGTATGCCATTCCTGCACCGACGGATATGTAACCAGGGCTGTTTAGTTGTCGTGTGGCTGCGCTGCCAGAAACACTGGCTCGCTCTGTCCTTGGGCTTTTCACTGATAGACACAAAGCAGGAGCCTTTTGCTCCTCTGAATTACTACTGGTATTATTGCAGTCGCTGGAGAAAGGCAAGGGCAGACCAGGAAAGAGTTAGGCTCTCTGCTTATGAAGAAAGTTGAGGAGGCACTGATTTTAGTGCAATTACGAAGTCTATGCCTGAAATGTGTATGATATTTGAGATGTCATAATTCTAAAAAAAACCCCCAACATTTAAGGGACTTTTTGCAAAGAGCATCCATTATAATAGTTTAAGTGGTAGGATTTAGACACAGAGGGTTTTTCGCTGCCTCTTCCCATGCTTGCAAACTAATGCTCTGAGACAGACCCGCAGTGTTGCCATTGCAGTGCTGTGCAGAAGAAGCCTGATTACAGATACGCTGTTATGAGCTCCAGAGGCAAAAAAATACAGCAAAAGAAAGTTGAGGGATTAAGAAGGAAAAAAGAGTGCAAACCCTAGCCAAACCAAAGCCACAGGAAATGGAGTCTGAACGTAAGAGCAGGATCTAGACAGAAAGGGATTTGGCAGGAGAGAGATCGTTGCAAGGACTTCAAGGAGAAATATAAGGCCCAGTGCTGTAAAACTCGTGCTCGTGATGAGTCTTTATCCCTGCAAATAAACCCGTTTGCATGACGCTACTATAGTTTGTAGGTCTAGGATGTTAGAAAAATACCGTCTGTTAAAAAGAAGGGCAGAAGCACTGAAAAGGGAACAAAAAGCAGGAGCAGTGTGGTGTATAGGGAGGAGGGATTGCTTGCTTTAAGCTCTCTTTGGCTGGGCAGCAAGGCTCATATCCGCAGAGACAGGTAGCGACTGTTCTTTTCCAAACGGGTAGGGTGTTTGTTGGGAAAACAGTGCCTCTGGTTGTGACAAAAAGGGGTACGTTTCACATATGCTTATTTGCCAGTTCTTCTGTTTCCGTCAGGATACTCCTTGTCATGCTGGATTCCTTCCCAGCCTCCTGTGGATTTTGGAAAGCCTCCCATTCAGCTGCCATGTGTAAGGCTTTGAACTTAAAAATGGGAACAGCTGAAACCCAGTGCTGGGGGGACCCTCGTAATCCTCTCCTCATTTCTTTCTCCCCCATCAGGACCACCAGGAAGCTGACAGGCGCCGTACTGGGACTAGCCGTGCTGGCAGCGAGGAAAAGTGGGGTTTGCAGCACAAGGTGAAAACTTTTGAAGGCAGAGGCATGGGTGTTTAATTGGAAGCCAGTGCTTGATTAGTTTTTAGGATGGAATTGAATCTCTTTGTGGAAAGGGAGGCATTTGCCACAGGAGGGGTTTAGCTGTGCAAGGTCTGATGAAGAGACGCTTGTCCCAGAGCCATAAAAGCACGTGGAAAGGCTCCAGAGAGAAGTACTCCATTACTGTGGAAAAGCAGGTAACATTAGAATTTCTTTGTAAAAAAAAATCAACAAACTACTTTCCCTTCTAGGAACAGAAACAATGATGAAGAAAATGTCATCTGTGCATCAGCTCCCCTCTGACTGTAAGTGTGTCTTAAGCCGGGAGAAAAAGAACTGCAAACTAGTTAGCTGATAAGCACCAGCAATTAATTTAGCTGTGGCATACAGTAGGTAAGTCTTATATGAGTGTGAGTTGTGTGCTGCTAAATCTGTCTCATAAAGAAAACATGACTTTGGGCAGCTACTCGGCAAAGTCCTACCCTTCTTCATCCCATTTGGAAGAAATGTCATGGCACTGATATGTAATGTCTTTATTTGTTGATATGTCTGATGTTTGCATATAGGGTCTGAACTAGAAAGACAAGGAGATACCCTGGAATATGGTTAATATTGCCCTCTGTATCCTTGTTACACCCAGTGGTGTGTTTACCTATCACAGCACATTTCAGAAGATCCCCTTCTCGCTAGCCTGAGGAGCTGCAGAGAGCTGTTGGTGTGAGAGAGCACGACAACCCGCTTTCTTCACTTCCTTCCGTACACTCTTGCGTAAAGCTGTGGTCACCAACATAGAAGAAAAAATAACACATACTGCTTTTTTTGGTCCTTCTCTTCAAAGGCTTCACCAGGTTTCTCCCTTGACGCAACAGAATTGGGCTTCAGTTCTGCTGGAGAGACCCTCACGGTGGCGTGGATGCTGCAGAGCTGCAGAAGATTGCGCAAAGCGCTGCACCACATGAGGGGGGGTATAGCCAGGCCCATACGTACCTCTCACAATTTGCTCTGGGATGAAGGTTAGAACAGCAGATTTCAGTAATGATGTAAAAAAGTAACCCATCAGCTTACGGGGATTTCTTGCAACTTTGAAAGCGGCTGTTCTCTAATAAACGGTATCTCACAAATGACAGGGTTGAGCCACGCAGGAAATTTAGATTTCACAGGGCTGCGCACTGCGTTGCTGGTGGGCGCGTGGGATTTAAAGCACCCAAGACAAGAGCTTTGTTCCTCTACAAAATACATGGGGGAGAGAGAAATATCTGAGTAAACAAATGGGGCAATTTAAGAATAGTTCCTTTTCCAGATTTTACACAAACATAGCTACCCACTTTTTTTTTCCCCCTCCAGTGTATTTGAGAAATAAATTCTTTCAGTTTTATTTAAAAATCGGCTTGTTTCTCCTGGTCAGGAAAATGCCTTGTTACTAAAATTCTAGACCTTGCGCAGAGATAATGGGCTAATTTACAGATGAGAGGTACTGATCTCTAGAAACTCATCCTTAAGAACATATCAAATCCACTGATCCAAAAAAAAAGAGTAGATTTTTAGACTTTTCTAAATAATTGGTTGTCTTCCTTCATAACACCCAGTGGACCCTGTCCGAATATCTGAGTGAGGGAAGTATATTGCATAACTTGGCCAGTCCCGACACATTGTCCTGTTTGTACCTCACAGCGGTTCATACATGTTCTTGAGAGAGCGCATGCACTCCTGGCCAGGCGATGCACCACTGAGCTGACAAACACAAAGCTATCCAGGAGATTCCTGGACCCGCTTCTTACTGTGCATCTTGAGAATGCATCTCGCTCCGTATCCTTTAGGAAATGTTTAGGTGCTTGTTCTACCTCACCCACCCAGGGCAAGCAATTCCGGCACAGTACAGATGCTAAAGCAACTCGGGAAAGGAATATCAAATTCAATCAAGTAATCAAATTCAGCAGATCATCTGGGATTTTTTTTCTCTCTGGAATATCTTTTGCTGGTCACTTGTATTTGTGTAGGTATACAGCATCCAGGAGGAGAAAAAACTCTCCACTGAAGAGGTTTCTGAAAAAGAATAGATAAGGCAAGATAATTCACTAGAGCAGTCATCAACAGAAATTGCAATGTAGTATTCTAGCTTACAGGTATTTAACTTTCAATAATGTGCGTGGGCCAGGTCCTGATAACTGTAAGGATATCCTTACACGCCAAACTGGGAATTGTTTGAGTCAGCAGCATTGATTACGCTTTCTATAAATACAGTAATATCACCCAATATATCATGAGGGAGAGGATGATTTATTGAAGTAAATCATGCAACAGGAATATTTTTGTGCTGTTACCCATAGAGAAGAGCCAAGCTGTTGCTGCCTGTGGACGGATGTGTCAGAAGCGCCCTTTGCTCTTCCAGCACATCTGCCCAGACAGTTAGCTGGCCATCGCGCCGTAGGCCAGCTAACCTCACCCCCTCTCAAGGCTTTGCCTTAAAAACAAGTATTAGTCGCGTGAGAGGTTTGAATACTTGGAAGAACGACATAATTAAGGACTTTCTAAAGCATGCACTGTATCCGTTTCGAACTACAAAGCATTTGAAAGATCAGTGGTCAGGGATTTATGAAATGATTTATTGTGTCAGTGACCACTTAGATACTTCATATCAATGGATTATTTTTCTCTGTCGCAGGAAGAACATTTGTTTTTATCCAGGGCCAAAACCTGAAGTCATTACTCATTTTATTACTTAGGCAAAATTCTCATTAGAGACTTAAGCATTTGGCTCAAGGCTCAATATTTCAAAGGAGAATGTATTTAGAACAGAAAACAGCAGAAAGATCTTTGTAAACATCCGAACGTCTCTTTAAACTCATTCTACAAACACATTAAGTCTGCAGCGCTGCAAACAGAGAAAGTTAATTCAGCCATAATTCCCACTCTCCTTCCGTGCCAAGAGATGGATGTGTTTACTCCTCATGAAGATAACTTTGTTTACGCTCTCCCAAGCTTGCCTTTGCACCTCCCCTCTTACCACCTTCATGAGAGGCAAGCCCTGCTGGCCTGCTTTACCAGCCTGCTGTGATGCATATCGCCTTGGCGTCCGAAAACATCTCGGATAGCCTGTAAGTAAAACCAAACCAGAGCATTAAAGCCTTTCAAGTGTGCTGTCAGTGAACAAATGATGTGGTCGCTGAGGGAGCCTAGAATGAAAATAAACAGCGTGCAGATTTCAAATTGGCCTGAGGGCCCCCTGAGAGATATTGACGGGATATAGCGCAAACCTATCAGCAAGCATCGCTGATGTGCACTGGGCATACATATTCTCGCCTAACTCAATTAGCGAAGTCATATCTGTGCAAATACAAGGTACCAGATGATTCTGCAGGTATGTTTTCAATTTTAATTGGATGCTTTCAAAATATGGAAGTGGCTCACCTGTAATAAATTATACTTTCATCAGTCTTTAACTAGATTTGACAATTCCTTAGGGCAGGAATTATCTTTGGTTGTGGTGCACATATGGATGACAATTAAAAATTTAGTAATGTATGTGTGGAGAACTGGAAATGACTGTAATTTGCTTTGTTTTTCTGAAGAGTCTTAAAACTTACTTCTGCAGACTTGGACTACAGTAGCTCTACGTTTGTACAGTGGCAAGCTATAGGATTTCAGAGGTCAGTTTTCAGTGTTAGTGTTTCCTCATGTAAATTACACCACCTTCCATCCTGAAAACACATTCTCCCTCTCCATCCATACATCAAAGCATAAGAATGACATTATTCTCTGAATTCTCAAAATTAAAGTGATGGACGGGAACAGTTTAGGAAGGAGCGACCTAAGTTTCACTTAGTCCATCTTCTTGATAGCAAAGACAGAGAATGCTTTTCTTGAGGATCCAAACCTGCATGAAGATGAAGCAGCCTAATTCACCTTCACTTGATACAGCTTTAAGTTTTTGATTCACATCGACCAATATGACCCATTGCCCAATAGCGCAGAAGGCTGTTTTATTATTCCGCGGAGTATTCCCCGTAGTCAAAAGATCGTTACCTGAAATGACACTCTTGGCTGTTCAACCAGAGATAAATGTGTGTAAGTACTAATTTAACTCCAACTGCAGGGCGAATCCAAGCAGATCTCAAACACTGGTGCACAGATGTGAGGCAGATTCATCATTCAAATAAAACGTGCATTTTTTAGGTAACCTCCTGTTCAGAACTGTGTAAAGGCCATCAGCTATGGTCAGATAAGATTTTTTTTCCTGTCCGGTGTTCACCAAACAGTTATTATGCATATGGACAGTTGATTTGCCCATAATTTATTAACCTGGGCAACACTTGTGTATTTCAGGTATTCCAAAATAAATCTTTTCTATGTGATCTGGGAAAAATGGGTAGCAGAGAGAGATTAATGGTCTTCAGTATGCGATGGCCATGTTTAACATACACCACACCTGGAATACTTAATGTCCTTTTACTTTCTTTTTTAAGTTGCAAAGGCAAGTGCTCAGGGCTGCTGAAGTGACAGATTTTTTAAAAAAACAAATGTCTGAAATGCATAATTCTGTCTCTTTGTGTATCTATTAGCACAGTCTCCAAGTGCTGGTTTTTGGCAAGCGATTGGACCTCTTTGAAAGCGTCCAGATGCATGGGAAAGGGATTTTCCCACCCGAACCATGACGAACCTTTCGGGAAGGGGGCGTGTGCTGCCGGGGCTGCCCAACAGCTGCGTGAGGGTGCTGGGCTCCCGGCTTCGCTTGGCCTGGGAGAGCAGTGCCAACGGCAAGCGGTAGATATCTGGATGCAGAAAAGGCATCCCAGTCGAGGGCCATGCCACCTCGGTTGGGTCCATACCGCCGTGCATAGGCAGCCATCCTGTAGCTCCTATGCATGCTGTGCTGTGCCCGGCCTTCTGCTCTCTGTCCTCGTGGTTGCCTGAATGTGTGTAGCACCATCATCCAAGAGCAAATACGGCCGACACGCTCAGGCACTGGCTGTACCCGAGGTGCTTTTGCAAGCTTGCAGGAGAGATAGTAAGTGACTTTAGTTCCCAGGGCAGCCTCTAGGTCACCCGTAATAGGCCACTCTTAACAAACGGCGTTGACGCGGAGCTGGAACGGCGGCAAGTGAATGAAACTTAGCTCTCTCCTATTTGAGCAATGGAATTTATTCCCAGCTCTGACCTCGTGCAAACTCTGTTACCATATTTATCACACGGAAAGAATGACCGTGGCTGCTGCCGGCAGCGCGGGCAGGAGGCCTCCTCGGCAGGAGGGGCTCCCAGCCTTGTTCCACACACCGAGGAGCTGAAATGTACCCGGTGGTGCTGGAGGAAGGAGGGAAGAGGGATGTCCTCTGCTCTCCCACCTGAAAATGGGAGTGTCGCCAAAGGCTGCTGAACCCACATGGCACAGGGTGTGCGGAGCTGTGCAGGAGGCTGGGCTCTGCTGCTCCCCGGTGCTTCTCTTCCACCCATCCCCTGGGTGTCTCCGGGTGCAGTGGGGCATGACCCAGGGCTTGGCCCCCAGAAAGGGGTGAGGAGAGCTGGCCCGAAGCCCCGCTCTCTCCGGCGGTGCCGTTGCAGCGGGAGGTGGCAGCCCGAGGAGGCGGCAGCCTCCCGTTCGCCCTCACGCCTGAAACCAACAGCGGCCTCTCGGAGACACGGGTTTGCGGTGAGGGATGCTGCGCTCGCCCTGCCAGCTTCTCAGGGGGGACAGAAGGAAGGGGGAGTTCTGCATGGAAAAAGAAATTTCCCCTTCAAATCCCTGTCTCCTCTTGTGCTGGCAGGGGCTACTTAGCTGCTTGTACAGAAACTGCCCGTTCCTGCGCTCCCTTCTCTCCTGCCTGCCCCTCTCTGCTGGGAACGTGCTTTGCCAGCGACTGACCTCCCCGAGCATACAGGAAGCGTCATGCTAAAAAAAGAAAGCAGCTTGTGTGAACAGAGCTAAACTTCCCACAAGGTGTAATTTTTCTCCCTTTGTTACTTCTAAATGCAAATACATCATGATAAAGGGACGCAGAGGAGGTATAAGAGAGCAGGGGACCAAGCCCTTGGGACCCGTCTGCTTTGCATTCGGATATCCCGAGCCTAGAGAGACATTTGTGCTAAAGGTTATTTCAAAGTAGCTCAAAGGGGAGGCTTATTCTTACTTGAGGATTTTTGTTAATCAGCTGTGACGCACCTCAAATCATTCACCTCCCTGGGCTTTATCTGAAATAAGGCCGTGTTTTTCCAAGCCGCCTCGCTGGAGGAAGGAAACATCCTATTTTGGTCAAAGTGTAAGTTCTCCCCAGAGTTGTGAGAATAAAAGCCAAGCCCAACGTGCAGGCACAGCAGTGCTCACACTGCTGCTTGGCAACCCATAGGGAGCAGGCGGCCTGCCGGGAATGGGATTTGCCATGGAAGAGGGCTGCCGAGAGGGATTCCTTGGCCCAAGCCTGCTTTTTCGGGTGGTTTGTGGCAGCCCGGCAAGAACATGAAAAGAACAAGAGGTTTTGGGTTTTTTTTAGTGGATCTGGAGCTGGTGGATCTAATGACTCAGCTGCAGGCTTGCTAAGCAAAAATCATTATCTCTGATTGAAGGCAGACCATAGCTTCCTGCTATACATGAGAGATACAGAAATGTAAGAGGCCACCAACAAATTGCAGCCATGGTAGCGGCAAATTCTGTTGTATGTTATGGCCCAGTGAGCAAATCTTTTCTTTTTCTGTGGGTGTTTCAGCCTTTCTGTGTCAAGGTGGGGCTGGGTGCTACTGCAAAGTGCACTTCCTAGCCGTCCACTCGTGTCGCGACTGTGTCAAAGCTGCCCAGAGAAAGTAGAATTGCAGCTGAGATACAGCTGAGCAAGATTAAACTGCTCTTTTTGTTTGCAGTGTTTATCTTTTCCCTTGCCAGTGCACTTCCCCGCATTCCTCTGGTGCACTTTAGAACAAGTAAGCCTTTTGAAATGATTCTCCTAGCACACAGAGAAACCACCTCGGGCAGTCGTCAAAAAGCCAGGCTCAATTTAAGTGAGGCAGACTGGCAAGAAAGAACAAAGGTGAAGCTTTCTGCCTTGGAAAAGTGTGAAGCTGACTGTTGCAGTCTGCTGCAAAGGAGATTTTATTTAGAAACACACATACAAATACGGTCATGTAAAATACCATAGAAGACGTTCAAACTGTACTGGCGGCAGATGTCTTTCTTGCTAATGATGTGGTACAAATGGTTTGCGGCTTAAATCGGTCAAGAATAATTTAAGAAAATTTATCTACTGCTTTTCTGCCTTTCCATTGGGTTCACACAACACTGTCTTCATCACTCCTCTTGGCATCAGTTCCTCTCCATAACATGAGCCTTTTACTTCCCCCATGCTCTGGCCTTTTGAAATGCTTTCATGAGAAGTGCTGTAGGTCTCTCATATTTAAAGATGAATACTGATTGTAGAGGTATAAAAAATACATCGGTACTTACAGTTGAGCTGGGGAAAAAAATGCTTCTGAGGTACCATTATTTTGCCATGATAGGATGCTGCAGAGACTTACATATTAATGTTTGATTTACCAGAGCATGACTTCAGTGGTGGAAGATGAGCAATGTGCAAGTGCATCAGCACAAGGCACCAAGTGCAGCAAATGGTTTCACGCATTGATCTGTCTGATGCTTTGATAAATCAGTAAGTTCTGCCTTTAAAATAATGTAGAAGAGTATCAGAGGCTTCAATGTGAAGATGCTGATCTTTTCTGAGTTGAGGTTTTTGTTCTCATTAACTCAACCTTCATAGTTTCCTTCGGTGAATAAAGTTTCCGGTTTGATGACGACAATGCCCAGACTGGACGCTTGGCCAGGAAGGCAGGTCACAGCAGTGGAAACCCAGCTGCAGTTACACAAGGAGCTGCCTTCAGTGGCACATGGGCTTACAAAGACCCTATGAGGAAATGATGGCTCCGTGTGCTGAACCTGTTTGGAAATAAGCATATGGAAAATAAACAGCTTTGGTCATGCCAGCTTTGGTTGGGAATGCTTCTCCTTTCAACAGCTATTCGAATGCCAATCTATTTTTAGCATTCCAAATATTTTTACAGCACAGTTTTGGCATGCATTTTCATACCATAATGTGGAAGGACTAAGTTAAGGTTTTGCTTTTACTTTTTAAAACGAAACCAGAGGCATAATGCAATGCCCTCTTCAGCCAAAAGCCTGCCAATGAGTGTGATTTACCTTGTAGTGGAATAGAGAGTAAATATAAATTAGAATCTAATGCCTGAAGTACAGTGGGCAACACCTTCCGTTAGTGAAAACGAGCAGAGCTGTGGTGTTGGTGGAGCCTGGATGATTTATATCTGCAGGAATCTGACCCTTTGTCTGTGCAACTCACATCAGCCATGGCAGTTAGGTCTCCAAACAGTCTCATTTTCTGCTCCTGAATAGAGACTTGCCTCTGGCTGCCCTGCGGGACTCGGCAGAAACTTCTCCCAGACCGAGAGCAAGCCCATCAGGGCAGTGCTTTCCCCTTCTGCGTGACCCTGTTCCTAGCAGGTCACCTTGGCATGAAAAATCGCTTGTCTCTGCAGGTCTGTGCAGGGCCAGATCCCAGTTTTGGCTCCCTACAATTACCCCTGCTCTATTTAGTGACCTAGGCCTTAATGTTGAAATGTTCACTGGTGCCAAAGGTCCTTGGAAGACAAAATCCTGCTTTCAAACGTCACTGCAGAGCCTGCCTGGAAGCTCAGAGGATGAAGGCTCCTCGAGGATTCAGGCACTCCTGAAGATGAGTGGGAAGGTGGGAACCAAAGGCGCTGATTTTGGATCCCGGCACATCCTGCCCACGTCGCTGTGGCTGATGCTCCCCTACTCTGTTCAATGGCAACGCTATCATTTTGTGGGTTTGGGGGTCTTTTTTTTTACCTTCACCAGGATACAACGTGAAACAGGGATGATTCGGGTTGTGAGCTGTCAGTGGGCTGCCCGTCAGTCACGAATGGATGTGTTGTGCCTTGGTCGCTGTCAGTTGATATTGCAGGAGCAATTGCAACGGTTTATCTGTGCTGTATCGCAGCGCCTCAACCCAAAATGGGAGGCTCTGTTCTGGTGTTGACAAGTTCGGCGAGCCACAGTGGTTTGATGGTAACTCTTACGCCTTGTAAATGTGAGATCAAATTAATCTTGCTATGGTAGCGGGGTTTGCAGCACCCGAGTGTTGCTGAGCAATGGAAAAACTGGCAGATGTCAGAGCAGAAAGGGGCTTCTCTACAAAGTATAAATCATTAGCAGTGCTAGAGCATATTTGGTAAATAGACTGAGAAGTCGAAGCAAAGCTAAGATCCGCTATCCAGCCGGAGGTGTTCAGGAAAACACTGTGTGCTCTAGCTTCGTGTAATTAAATAGCTGCCCTGTTTCGACCCAGAGGTGGTTAATCTTCAGCAGCAGATGAGCCAATTTTGTTTATAATAGGTAAAGGCAGCCTGCAATGGGCTTCGGTTAGATGCAGAATCATATTGTCAACAAGAATAATACTTGATTACTAAGAGCTGGAGTCCTGGCCAGGAACAACACATCTTCAAGTTTATGCCCTTATGATCAGAAGGATAACCTATTGATAATCCAGTTTTTTAGGAAGAGTAACTGGAAAAGCAGTCCATGAGCAGCTGAGACTGCATTCTGCTGGGCGCTGTTGGTGAAAGGATGTATTATCACAGTCCTCAGCACTTAATCATTGAGTGGAATACACAAAAATAGCCAGGAAAGTTGCAGGCTGTGCTTAACGGGTTGAAAGGTTGTGGGAACGCGTTCTGGCACACCTTCATGCTGTGGTGAGACACACAAGGGGCAAGGGGAGGGAGAATTTTTGTGGGCCGGGAAAAAGGGGAATATACTCTTGTTTCCATATAAACCTTCTTCTCTCTTTCTGTCTCTCACTCAGCATCATTTTGCTTCCTGGAGCAGAAATAATCTCCGTTACTCATTTAGTGTAACAGCTTTTTAATGCATATAATGTGGAAATGTCTCAGCTGCAAATCTATGGTCCAGCTCAAACACTGGGAAAAAGCTTTAGTACATTACACAATAAAGTATTTGTAAACACAGATGACTTGAGTTTAAGAGGAACTTTGGTCAGCTGAAAAATAAACCAATACAGGATTACAACATGACAACACATGAGCCAGGCAGAGAACTTGCCCGCGGCTCTTAATAAAACCACCACCATGGCAAGAAAAACCCAAGCCCCGTCGCTTGAGCGGGTAGGAGAGCAGATACCCCAAGGAAATGAGGATAAAGAGCCACTTGGATGGCTACCTGTGATATATATTAAGGCAAGGCCCATAAAAACCAGTCATTGTGCCACAGTTAATATCAAGTTAGCCGCCTTGCTGCCAGAGCAGCCAAGGCATGAATACTAATGCTGCCCTCAGCTGCCATAGAAATTGTCTCTTTGCATAAGAGCAATGAAGACCTTTTGTCCTTCCTTAATTCACTTGTGCCGGGACTAAGCCAGGAACTCCAGCTGCATCTGCGATCAGACGAGGTCTGCTTAGCAGCACTGAACTCACAGCATTGTATTTAAAATTCACTCTTCTCCGCCTCCCAGGGAGAAAATGGGAGAGGCAGCTGCGCACACGTTGTTTGGTAGGGGTGGCCTCAAGATGGTGTCCCCACCGGGTACAGATAAAAATGCAGCCAGAACACACGTTTTCGAGCACTTTGGCTGTGTGGGCACAGCCAAGGACCCACAGTCCCTCCCCGAGGGGTGACAGAAGGTGGTGGGAGACTGCGCAGGCAACGCGGGGCTCTGCTGACACCGGCGGACGCGTGGGGACATGGGCACAGCCTGAGAGACCCACTGGGGCCAGGGATGTGGCGACTGTGGGAAATAACCCCATCACCATGGGCCTGCGTGCGGTGGGGAAGCGGAGCACAATTTTGTACAAATCCGGCAGTGAGAGGAAGTCTCTCTTGCTTGACAGGAAGGTGAGGGCTCTGCCACAAGGCAGCAGCAGCAGCAGCAGTTCCTTCAGCCTTGGCTGGGCAGCAGCATGTCAACAGCCAAACCACAGGCTGTGTTACGCACCGCTGGAGCCGTTCTCAATGTCACTCTTCTCTCCCTGATGTGGCTGGGGGTGCCAAGATAAGAAAACTAAGAAACTCATTTTCGTGGAGAGACGTTTTCCTGCTGCCTTCATGCCTGAGAGTATCCTTGGTTTTATGTAATACCACTCACCCAGCAGTCTCGCATCACTTTCTTGAAGGATCGCCTACGTGGTGGAGTTACTGCAGAGCTATTTCAGAATAGCCATTTCTGAACAAACCTGTGCAAAAACAGGTTTATTCTGAAATAAGAAAACCTTATTCTGGTTGATCTTAATACTCTGTCAAAACGGACTTCTTTCCAAGAGTGGATTAGGGCTTCTTCCACCTGGAAATCAGACCAGCTGGAAGAAGAGTGCACACACACAGAAAGATCGGGAACAGCCTTCAAACTCACACCCTCTCTTAATCGGGGTGGATTGGCAAGCACGGACAACTGTCCCATTGCGCAGAGGAAAAAAACTGGTATACATACAGAAGTCTGTTACGAAGGCACAGCATGGGCCTCCCAAGCCCATTCTTACTTCTAAGTATGTAACAATTGGATGAAGATTAGTTTCTCCTGTCAGTTGCATCTCTTATGCAATGTAATTTGTTTTTTTATTTTTATTCTCGCATTGGTTATTTTTTTCCCCTGCTAACTTCTGCAGACATAAGTTTTCTTTTTTATCTCTCCAGTCCTGCTTCTGAAAACAATTGCGTGTGTACGAAGATCTAATTCCCTATGACGCAACACTTCCAATTTTCACATAACCACCTTGCTGTCAACTACCTGCAGCAAATCAGAGTCTATTCAAACAAATTGGAGCTCATTACACTTATATCAGTCACGTGTTGTTTCCAAGACTCCAGTGGATCTCTTGATCTCACAGCATACACACTGTCACTTCCTCCATCAGCAAGCCATGAAAATTAGCAGAACAAAAATAATGGTGACACTGAATAGTTCAGTAATACACTCCAACAGTACCTGGTAAACTCCTGTCAACACAGCCTACTTTGCTGTCGCTGTGGCGTACAGTAGAACTGGCTTTACAGTCCTACAGACTATTATTAGTCTGGTTTTTGGATACTTAACACCTTTTTCAAGAACAGGAATAGAACAATAAACTGAGATTTTTATCATAATGATGTTACAACTAGCAGGATAAAACTCCAGCCAAGCGAGTACACTGATATTTTGTCACAGTTATAGGTAAGTTGGTGTAAGAATGATCAGCTCTACTAGGTCAGCTTAGTCTTTGCTGCTTGGATTTGTGTCCATCTCCTCCTCTGTTGCGCTCACAACAATACGATGGGAAAGCACACTTACAGGGCAACCAGGGATTTACAGAATTTATGACACAAATAAAAAAATCCAGGCATGGTGAAGAAGTGGATGGTTGAAGAAACTTTGCCTAACCATTCAGCCATTCTTCTTTAGAGAAGAGGGAGAAGTAAATCATAAAGCTGAGTCCTGGAGGTGAAGGAAAGACACAGAGCGGCCTTGTGTTAATATGAGTGGAGCTACTACTGTGGCATCTTAATGTGAAGGAACGAAGCACTTCCTTAGCTGTTTTACTCAAGATTGAGAAATATTTTAGGTTTTGTATGTAGGGTCTATTTAAAAAGAAAGAGGAGAACAAGAGGGGGCTCAGTCTCATGTCTGGGCTTCCTACATATTGGATAAAAGATCCGTAGTAGCAGCAATCTCTTTAACCTAAACCAAAAAGTGAATAATCTGAGCTAACAGGTGAAAGGCAAAGCTAAACAAATTAAAAATGTAAGTCAGCCAGAATCTTTTCACAGCATTTCACCTATAAAATAATTTACGTACAACTGTAATGGACCTGTTATCACTTGAAGCCTTTAAATCAAGACTGAACAACTTCAAAAATATGAACTGCTGTAGCTTAAAGAGAGTTAAAATACTGTGTTGAAATTATTAAAACATCATATTTGGACTTCATTATACATAATCCTTTCTGATCTTGAAGTCAACGCCTAGTTGCACAAGCCTGGAGTAATGGGTCTTCCTGTTGTAATCTAGCTGTACTTTTAGTCCCTGGAATTTTTCCATAATGTGTAAATTAAGATGGAAAATTACTCTGATTAAAAAAATATATAATTCAGACTGCGGCTTAAAAATGAAAGGTAATCCTTGATTATAATTTTGCTTTTGCCCATCTGGGTTCATGCTGTTCTCGTATTGTTGTGCGTATTTCTATAAAACAATTGACATGAAATGTTTCTTCTTAAGTTATTTTAAAAGAAATTACGTATGGGCTCCTTCGTGTTTGCTTTCTCTTCTTCCTTGCTTTCCATCGTATTTGTCATTTTGTGCAGTGGAGACGGAGAGCACGTGGTTATGGCCAAAGCTGTTCCTTGAAGGACGACACGTGGATACCATAGAGTAGCAAAATGTATTTTATTTATTGCAGACTGGGTGTCCTGGTTTCAGATGGGATGGAGTTAATTTTCTTCGTAGCAGCTGCTGTGTTTTGGATTTCGTATGAGAATAATGTTGGTAACACATATTGTTTTAGTTGTTGCGAAGTAATGCTTACATGAAGTCAAGGACATTTTCAGCTTCCCATAGAAGCTGAGAGGGAGCATAGACAGGACAAGCTGGCCAAAGGAATATTCCATGCCATAGATGTCATGCTCAGTATATAGATGGGGGTTGGCCAGGGGGCAGGAATCCACGATTGCTACTTGGGACGGGCTGGGCAATCGGTCATTGGGTGGTGAGAGCAATTGCATTGCACCACTGTATTTTGTATATTCTTTTACCATTATTATTTTTTATTCTCTTCCGCTACTGTTCTATTAAACTGTCTTTATCTCAGCCCATGAGGTTTTTTTCTTCTTTTTCTCCCTCTTCTCCCTGCCCTACTTCGGGGGGGAGTGAGCGAAGGGCTGCGTGGTCCTGGTCGCCGGCTGGGGTTAAACCACAACATTGCGCTATACACAAATCAGAGAGAGGAAAAAATGCAAACCATTGGGTTCTGGTTTTCTTCGTAGAGAAACAGAGGGTGATAATTTCCACTCACTTGAAAAACTGTTTAGGTCAGCTTCAGGAGGGAAAGAATGAAATTTGATTGTAATGGACCTGAAGATAAATGTTATTTCCCATTTAGTGCCAAACCAGTATTGGCTGTGAAAACTCTTTAATATTTGACCTTGAGGAACCTCCTTAAGAGACATTCTAGATGCAAGGCCTACACATAAACCTACATGAATATGGTGATACCTCTAGCCAGCTACCAAATGCTTTTGGCAAATTCCTGGCTGGAAAGCACCTATTTCTAAACAAATCTTGTTAAGAAATTATATACCACATACAGATAGCACCTAGAACGTTTTTCAATGCCACAATAGTGTTTTTATTTAACCTCTGTAGGTCAGTTTACAGGGTGGTGCGGACACTCAAAGGTAAGATGGACCATCCAGGAGATTTTAGCCATGGTCAATGGCTGCAGAAACAATGGTGCCAAAGGAAGACTTTAGCACTCCCTGACCAACGTGAAGCTAGCAACTCTACACATCAAGAGATAGTTTGACAGAAGAGTCCCCTCAGTGGCAATGCTGTCCCCACACCCTCACTTCTGTCACCTCAACGGTTTCGGTATAACTAGCTGCTGAGTCAGGGAACTAAGGCAATTAAATTTTTTTGTTTTCTTTGTAGTTAGCTTCCCCAAGGGATTCTTAAGTCAGTGCTGTTACCAGAATAAATGCTTGCCAAGGCTTGCTGACCATGCATCTGTACAGATCCTGGGAGTGCCTCTTCAGTTTTGCCAAGCCAGGTTAGCTCAAGTCACCGTCAAACCGCTATTAAACTAAACTGGCTGACTGCTCATAGCTGAGCACTGAGAGGCATAACTTCTAACAAAGCAGTTGTAAAAGCTGTTAGAAATAGTATCATCGTAAATTGCTGTGGTCATTCCCAAATCCCACTTGGCAATTAGAGGGTAAACACTGAGGACAGAGACAAGACATCAGTAAGCATTATCATCTGCATGGAAAAACCTGCAATACGGAAGGTGGGATTTACATATATACATAGGATTTGGCAATAATATCTCAAAAGGCTTAATTTGATTATATAACATGGAGTACAGTTTCTGTAGGTAACAGGAAAGGTAAGGAAAGGTAATTCAGAGGTATAGCCCGCTGACTCAGAAGAGCTCAGTTTTTTAATCACTTAATTCAGCAAGTGTCCCAGGTAAAGACAGCACTGGTTACCTTAAACCACTCCACGTACGATTTCTATCAGTAGTTCTTCTATGCTTTTGCAATCATGATTTCAGCACGATAAGGTAAGGCAATTGGAGACAGAAGAATGCAAGTTTCAGTTAATTCTCTTAGGCTCTAAGCCAGGTTGACCTCAGCTTAAGATGAAAGAAATTATACATGGTGGTCCATAAAACAAGTTGATCCACTAAACGAGTACTATTTGAAAGAAGGAATTCTCACATCCCCACATAATATTATTCATCGAAGTGGTAACACATTAGTGTAAATCACCTCTAGGAAGCCATTTACAAGATATAGGAGATAATGGTTTGGCTGCAGAACATTTCTGGAGGAGGAAAATATTGTGAAAGAAGTGGAGGAACATGAAATCCTATTGTTGAAATGTCTGATGACTCTCATGTACTTCAATAGGCTCCACATCTCCTTGTTTTGCAACCTGTTATTTACAAACTACACGGAAGAATCCTGCACCAAAAACTGGCTGTAGGCAAGGCAAGTTGTACCTTACACAGTTGCTCTAATAACTAAAATTAAGACAGAATTCAATCCCAAACCTATTTATTTTATGTTATGTTTTTACTACTTCCATCTATCTCAATATCCAGAAGTAGGTTAAAATTAAGCTAATAGATTTTTTATATTCCTGTTTTGCCCAAGATACTATATCTATTCAGATAATCACTTTTTTAAAATACCTTTTTTTTAACAAGAACTATAAAAAAATGCCTGAAGCATTACATTACCTTTCCCACTTTCCTAATGGCATCTCCTCAAAGCTCGTGGGATGATGGCCTGTAATTCAGTAAACAGGAGAAAGTTATTCTGGCCCCTATAGGTACCTGAGTGCTCCTGCAAAAAAGATGCAACTTGATGACGACTTTTCTTTTTCTAAAAAAGCACACTGCACATTTTCTTTTGCTTCGTAGCTGTAAGACCTTTCACAAAAGCCACTTTCTCTCAAGTCATTTATTTCCTTACAAAATACAACCTACAACATAAAATACAAACCAGCATGTTTTCCTCTAATCCCGTTCAGCTATCGTACTATTTAATGCTACTCTAAAGTAGGTGTGAAAATTTCAGATGGAAAACAGGAGTTAGTTGGATCAAACCCCCTTCAAATACCTCAATTCTTTTGCCGTAGAAAAACTTAATAGGGATTCAGAGGTTTGTTCTGTTTTTTTTTTTAAAGTTCATAGGAACTATAATATCAGAAGACAGAGTAAATGCTCCAACCTACGATAAGGATTTTCTACTAGCTCCCCCTGGGGAATGCGTAACTGAGGAGTTAGTATCATTTGCCAGCAGGACAGTGATCTCATTTCAGTGACCAGTGCATTCAGAGCACCAGTGATGACTTACAATGGCAAAACATTTAATATATGATATGTAAACTCTGTCAAGTGCTTTCTAAAATGTCAAGTGCCCCTCCGCCAACTTACAAACTATTATTTTATAGATACTGTATTATAAAAGTGTTATGAAGTTATGTTATAAGCGGTTAATAATGCCTTTGCTACAGGCTGAATCTGTAAGAGGTGACCAAGCAACAGGCTGTTATGGGATGCCTATTTGGGATAGATCAAACTAATTTTTCTAATGCACTGATTTTTCTAATTTCTAATACCTTGCCAGTATTTTATTTCAGAGAAATGACAAGCTGTTGGACTCACCAGCTGTAGTGTTGATGGTTCAAGAGCCAGCTAAGTGGGTAAATTTTCAGACTGGGAGAAGAAGGGGATGGCAAGAGGAATACAAGCATTACGCACTTGATTATACTTTGTCTCCTCTTATACTACAATCACCATGGCATGGAGACAGGGTGTTTAAAAGTCTTTTATATTTACTCAACGCATTCATAACTTCCCTGCTGGAAGTGGATAGTCATTGTGGTACTAGAGGAATAACTGTAGAAACACCATTCAGCATGAAGGGGCTCAGATCTACCTCCAGTAAGTTTTTCTACACACATTTCAACACTTGCTTTACAGGAGGGTGTGATGATTTACACATTATTCTTAAGTAGAGGAAGTTTCAATTGCAGATTAGTAACATAAACTGACACGCTATATGTGCCAGTCAACAATGCACAGCAGACCTGTTGCTGTCTTTGGACTATAACAATTGCCATGTAAAAAATACTCCATTTTTCATTATTAAAAAAATGCAGCATCCGAAGTCAGTAAGAGACCACGAGTAGATATTGTGTAGATTTTCCACACTCAGCTGACTTCAACTGTTAACAGCTTTAAAAACAGAAGAATAAAACCCCAAGTTTGTGAATGTCTGACAACAAACTGCGTAATCCCGGTGCATCGTTGTCGGCATTGCTAAATCTGGTCTTGATACCACAGTGTCAACATCCATCAGGTGCAACCGCCGCATGCCGCTTCAGTCATTCTGTGGCTTTCTGTGGAAGTATGTGCAGATCTTCCTCATGGAAACTGAAGTGGTTGCAGCCTAGGAAGAAAAAAAACCCCAAATCAACAAGAAACGTTTCTAGGTTAACAGCTCATATGCTGCAGGAGTCTTAAAGTCTCCCCTCCATCATTGCTCCAGTTTGTTTAGCTTCCCAAGTAAGATAGTAAATGAAACGTTCTTTACTATAATCTGTTTGTCTCACAGATAAGAGGCTTACTACCTACAGGAAACACTGGCTAAAACCTAGGGTTGTCTTACTTGCCATAGAACAAGCACTCCAGCTGCAGTTTCAGCTTCCCTACAGCAGATAAGAGAGCTGCAGATTTCCAAGGTGTAGCAGATCAACGAATGCTGCTGGTATTCCAGGCACCTCCTCAGGCTTTGAGTACAACACAGGAGCATCTCGAAATCTGAACTAGAGCATACTGGGCAGGAAAGGTTCTATAGTAATCCCTCTCCAGGGCAAATCTTTCTGTCTTGTGTTTCAACAAGTACAGCATAAAGCACGAGTAGTTGCAGGTTTCCTATAAACAAGATTTCTTGGTGCAACCACAATATGAAGAGATCAGCTCCTATGCACAACATAAGGACTGGTGGCTTGCCCACTTCATATCTGATGGCAGCGCTGAAAGAGGTGAAATCGGGTAAGAAATGAGATACCAAAATAAGCCTTAATGATGGCAACAACTTCTAGCATCCAATATTCAATTGAGAGTACCACTATAATTTGATGATTGAAAATTTTCCTAACATTTATCGAAATAAGACTCAGTCAAAGACACTGTATGACTTGGAGTCCATCCTCAGAGACGAGTCAAGTTTGGTTTGTTTAAAAAAATGTAATCATTATTTCTCAGTTTGTATGTAAAACCCTCCTGCCCTCATGCCAACTTTTTTAGTTGCTTTATTAGCTTAACTTTCAGATCCCAGGATGAGCTCTGTGCCAGGCTTCTTGTACATCAAAAGTAGGATTATGTAGGTCAAATCCTGCCCTCTGACTCTTTTACAACTCCTTTGTTTTCTGCTAGTTTTCAGTTGAAGGAACTGAAGGCATTACTTAGCCCCACGGTTTTAACATGGGTAACAAATTCTTTTGCTACCTGGGCTAGAAGAGAATTTAGTTTTTTCTTCCAATGCTAATGTGGCTTTCCAGTAACATAAACAGGCAGATGTGACAGTGAACACGTAAACAGTAAATCTGCCAGGAAAGGTGCTGTCATTATTGTGCTTCTCAGAGTAGAGCTAGATTTCAGATGACGGCTACATCCTTCAAACACCCAGCTGGCAACTGCGAGGATCTCTGAGCTCCTGTGTGCCCTAAGTCCCTTTAAAATGAGGGACATTACCATCCTAAAAATTCTGTTCCTGCACGGAGGGTATTAGTAGATAACAGCATCAATGTATCTGGCTTATTAGGCCAGAAATCACCCTTTTTGTCCATAATCAAAGGGATCAGATAATTCTTTGAATGCCTGAGCAGAAGAGAACAAACAAGGGGAGAGTGGCAGCTAGGGATAACTTCTTTCATGACCACTGTCACTCACTGTCCTACTTACAGTTTTCGGTGAAGTGGCTGCTGCCACAGCCTCTCGTCGTTTGCTACCAGGACTGCAAGATGACGGGGGGCTGTTTGACGCGCTCTGGCTGCCAGCTCTGCCAGTCCGTAACTTCTCTCCCAGAGCGGACAACCAATTTCTTCTTTCAGGTGAACTATTCTCTTTGTCTACTACCTCAGCGTCTTTCCCACATGGAGATCTAAAAAGATGGGGGGGAGTTTGAACACCTGATGGATTAACATGGTTTCCAGGAAAGGAAGGCTCTTTTGGGCTGCGGCTGGTGCCTTCACGGTTGTTATCCAAGTCAGCCAGGCTAAGAGAGCCTTCATCACAATCTTTTTGGTCTGCAGCCAAGTGACATAAATTCAGCTTGGATTTCTTAGCTGCATAGTCCAGTTCAGTCACACAGCTACAGTCCTGCAGACACTTCTGCCCTCCATCGTCCTCCTTGCTGCAGTCAAGCCTTCTCTTGGCACGCTTTTCAAACTGTGAGTGTGGGGCTTTAGGAGAGCAAGCGGATTCCAGGAGACCTTGGGTGACTTCTGCCAGGGCTTTTCTGGGAGAAGGAGCCTTTTTCCCCACTTCTGGAGGAGAAGAGCACGGAGTCCTTGTAACCCAATGTTTAATGGACATTTTGGAGGAAGGGATCAGTTTAGGAGAAGCGCATGGACTGGCTCCACTCCACTTGGCTGGGGTGCAGGCTGCAGCCGTCTGGGTTTTCAGAGCACTCGTTGGAGTGTTTGTAGACAGGGGAAGGTCTCCAGAATAAATGGGAGCACAGGCAGCTGGCCGTGGCGAGGAAACACAGGGGCTGCCCACTGTGAAGGCCTTGGCAGGAGTACTCTGTGGGCTGGCTGGCGGTCCTGATAGGGGAGAAACAAGTAGTCTGATGAGGAACACAGAACAGCAGATTAAAGACAGCCCTTTTATAAACACCCCTTCCAACTAGGAGAGGAATTCAGCGCTGACCCTATTGCTCAGGCGTACCCTTTTGAATTAAGAGGTTGCATAAATCCCTCTAATTTTGGTTAAACTCATACAAGTCCTATGTAAAATCATACAAAAATATGTACATCATATTGATGAGTGTAATACAGTATGTTTGTGTAACGTCTGATGTCTATCTTTTCTTTAATGAGAACTTTTATGTGAGCTACAGCCAAGGGACTGACGGACAGACAAAACAATCTTAAATCTTCCAAGGTTATCTATCCCTGCTGGAAGCCTTGCAGGGGCTTGATCCAGACAGCTCTGTATGGAGATGCTGCCTGAGATCAAGGCTGGTCGCCACCTGCACTCCCATCTTTAACAGTTGCATAACTGAGTTGAGGGACAAAGGTACTGTAAGCAGGTCCCACAGCTAATTACAATACCAAGGAAGCCATGCGCTATAATGCCCTACCATATGAATAATGCTCCTAGTCAGGTGTTAATAGTTGCATATTTTAAAGACGAAAAAAAAAAAGTGAGAACAGGAAAGGACATACTTTCATTCTCTTGCCTTTTTGCTGAATGATTTTCTGCGATGCTGTATTAGTATGAAGACAGTAGTTATTTACCACACCCATGGAAGTGTGAGAAATTCTTCACCTCCTGAACAAGGACTTAAATTCCAAACAAAAAATCTGTCACTGTAGTTATTTCTTTTAAAAAAATGATTCCCAAACAGATATTTCACAGTGGCTCTTGATCTCACTAGCCGAGAGGTAAGCCCCCCTGCTTTTAAAAAAGAGGTTCTGAATACCCAGCTTCTTAAAACAGTAGTCACAGGTAGGGGCATAAGGACCTCACTAGTAACAGTGGGAATCATATATAACAAAGATCTTACAGCAATATTAGAGGGGGATTTTTAATTATTTTTTTTATTTCTGGCACCCTCCAACAGAGAACACATTAGCAGGTTTGTTAGATCCCTGCTTTCTCATTCATCTAACTTGCTGTGATGCAATTAAAGAGGATAGCACCTTAGTTACTCTATGCATTTCCACTGCTGAGCACAAAAGATCTAAATATTTTCTGTATACCAGGGATTTAATCTGAACTCTTAATTCTCACCATTAGCACTGTACTATAAAGCACTTCATTAGAACAATGAGAAGTCTAGTGTGAACAACCTGCCATTTTCTTTAGGACGCTGGGCTGTCTCATAAATAACATGTCGAGTGAGCACCTACCTGACTCTTTGATTATATACCACGCTAAGCCTCTTTCAATCCTTCCTTTTACTGCATTATCTAGTATCCAAAATACAAGTATTGGTGAATCAGAGCAAAATTAGATAGGAATCTGTATTAACAGATCCCACTACAAATCACTCTAACACACAAAACAGAGTTAAAGGCACCTTTCCTGATAAAATATGTTATTTCATAACTACTTACTTCAATCTGGACTAAGAGAAAGTAACGGCCAAGACTGGTTCTCTTAATCTTTACTTTAATGAGCACTTACAGGACAATAATATCTGAGCTGGGGAATTAGTTGCACTTAAAAATCTAAGCTCCTAGAGGTAAAAGAGAAGTGGCAAACTCGGCCATTCTTGATCCCTAATGACCATCTACAAATTCATACAGCAGAAATATTGCATGACCACCTAAGTATGAACACTCTCAATCCCAATCCAGTCTGAAAGTTATACTGTGGAGACACTGGATAAGGGAATAAAACCTATCCTGGGAGTTGGATGGGTGTCATGGCAAGAAGCAAACCCAAACTTGAGATAAAGAATATGAAGATCGAGCTTTTTTGTAAGACTCCATGCATTATTCAAGCTTCTACTAAGCCAGTTCCAAGCTGTTTGCATTTATGCTGCCACTGCATGTAGTACAATACTGTAAATAACTGCAGACAACCTGCATAGCACCAAAGCAGGTTATTTCAGATGTTTCCTACCTTCTCTGCTACAAATCTTCTAGAGTGATATTATCAATCTCCAGATTTAAGAGACACAAATTGTCCATGCCCAGGATCGCCCCAGAAATTTGGTTACACAAAAACATAAAGAAAGTAGTGCAACTTAGGGAAACCACAAAAATAATTCCTAAAGAAAAGGAAACTGTGTTTGCTACACTTGACGATATAGGTCAACAGTCAATACACAATCTCAATCTCGCAATTTGTTCCGCATAAATGGGTGGGGAACTACCTAGATCTCATCCCAGCAGGTCTGAAATAGTACTTAGCTTGCCAGCTCTCAATCAGTCTCTGCAGATAACTCCTACATTCTAACAGCACGTGCTTTGTGTTCAAGAGCCAAGGTCAGCAGGAAGCCTGCTGTTGTGTTTGCAGTGTCTGTGTACTTCCTCTTCCCTCCTGTGTTACTCTAATGCAGCAAGAGCAAGTAGAAGTAAGTTATTTTTTTAGTATAATTGCCACAGTTGACTTGTAAAGTTTTAGTGCACAAGCTACTTTAGGTTTCAGGCTTCTGGACTAGACCTATGCTTACTTCTCTTTTGCTGAATCTAGTACACAAAGTGATTTTTGAGCCCTCTCTGAAGCAGAGTGTGTGCACACACAAACCATTTACCAGCTACGGAGCAAATCTGGCACTCTCCCTGCTATTGTTCTGCAAACTTCCTGCAAGACTGTTACTCCCTGGCAAAAGGTTAGAGGCAATGTTATCCCATTAGTGGGATTTGCAGGCCTTCAGCCTTTCTTTGTGTTAGCCAAGGTGAAATTCATTTGGAGGGTGGCTAGAGACAATAGGTAGAACACAGGAAGTCACACCAGCAGCTGCTGGGAAGCTATTGTATTCTTAGTTTCAGAGCTACTCTACGGTGAGGCTCATCTTACTTCACTTTTGCGGGAGGGGGTATTCTCCTTTCACCTACTCTACTGTAATAAAATGCAAGTTTCAGACAAGTCAAAGTAGTGCAATGATCCAGGGCTCCTTTCTTGTGGTTCTAGGGTACTGCCCAGTGAGTAGCTTCTCTACAGAGCCCACATCTGCTCGCTAGCTTGTGAGAGCACACTGCATAGCTTGTCTGATCGTCTAGGTTTTATAGAAAGGTATTGCATTTGTTACTAGCCTTAACATGTGAATAGACGAACACTACTGGTTAATTCTGGAACATTATGATCACATCGTGATTATCTACGTGCACTTTTGAAGTACTTTCACTACGTGGCATTTGTCTGTGTAGACAGTCAGTACCACTGTATGAAGCTGAAGAAAGAGATGTAATATTGATAGCAGCAGCAAAAAAATCTGTGCAGAGTTCAACTACTGGGCAGGAGGAAACACTTCAGAGTTCCAAGGCTGTATATGTGCCATCAGCCCGTCACTGGTAAACCAGCAAACTGGAAAAAGCTTATGATCTTACTGCTCTCAGTTATTATTTGATATAAAAAAAAGTGTGACGTTGCTACAGTGCATGCACACGTGACATCTCCTTTGGCTGTTCAGTCATTGAACCCTGCTGATACCCACTGAAGATCTGGCTGCCCAACAAGCTATATCAATGAATATTTGCTTTGCAGTCTGGTCATATAGGCTTTGGCACACTTGTAAGGTATTTCAGCCAGCTTGTCTTGTTAGTGGCAGAAGTATTTAGAAGTAGAAGTGTTTGTCTGGCTATATCAATTATTGCCTAGTATGAAAAAAATAGAAGACTAATAAGGCAAGTCAAAGGCTTTTGTTGGTACAGAGAACAGCCAAAATTCAGAAGCCATGCTGCAGAGGAAGATATCTCAGCACAGGGGCCTTACCTGCTGCACGTTGTTCTGGTTTCTTCTGAGTGACCCAGCCCACCAAGCTGATTTTGTTGAATGCTGTTGTCTCCTCTTCAGGACGACGCTGTAAGCGCCAAATTCTCACAGTGTTGTCATCAGAGCATGTGGCAATCTACAATATAAATTAGTTTCTTGAAGTAACTATGGCACATCCTGTGGATCACTGGCCAAGTGAACTAGAACAGGCACACCCGACACTCCACGCCAATATGAATGAGGGTGCAGCCTGGTTGAGGGGGGACAAGATTTTCCCATAAAGCAAACAAAACAACTCAACTCTGATTCATTACTGTGACAGACAGCAGTATTTGCTTTAAAGCGGGCAAGGCTGCCGCCTTCATGTCTTTCTGCTAGAGAAACCTGAGTCACCAGTAACTGTTTGCCTTGCATAGCTCTGTAAGAGGTGGTGGTCTGCTCAGGAAGGGCCTGTGCATATTTTGAGATTTCAATCACTCGGTAGAAAAAAGCGGCCATGCTGCTTTTTGCACCTGCATCTAGGTCTGTCTCTGTTACTCAGGACTTTTTCTGCTTGGGGACAAACATTTGCAACAAGCTGGGAAGGTGACATTGAAAGGCTGTTGCACTAGCCTTAAGCACTATCTCTTCAGAGTCAGATGTCAGCAGTAGCTGGCAGAGAAACCAACTCTGCTAGAAACATTGGAATAGATTCCCACCGCAGCATCATGCACTCCTAAAGGACCTGTGGAATCTCGTCTGAAGAAGCAGCAGAACCCGCCCACATTTTATGGCGCACTTCGGGCAGATTAGCTGGTGACTCACATGGGAATCAGCATCAACAAAAAGGCAATGCTGTGGCCAAAGTTCATAGTAATCTGGATGGGAAAGTGCCTCTATGGTGACCTCTGTGACACCAATATTGTCCCTACAGAAAGAAACTTTGCCTCCCAAATGCCTCCAGGCAGCTTCCTGATCTGTCTTAACACCACATTTTCCACTTTTCTTCATGCTTTGGCATCTGTACAATGGCTGACTATTTCTTACCTGTGTCAGTAACAATTTTAGAGGCTGTATTGGTCTGCATTTCCAACACAGCGTGATCAGGATGCTGGGCTACCTCTAGGTCACAGATTTCATCTAAAATGCTAGTTCTCGTATTTTTGTGCATCTTACACGACTAGAACAATTCATCCTGTTTGTGTGCAAGACTCCCAGTGTCCTGCACTGCAAAGCTTTTCTGAAGAGCCAGTGCTATAGTGCAAGCTAGAGAAAGTGTCTGACTTGCTTAATACAGTGGGATGAAAATACTGGCTACTATTAGGATACTGGCTAGGATTTTTCAGGGTTTTCTCATTTTGAGCTAGGCCAATCATTTGAAACAACCTCCTACCGCAGTTCTCTTCCTTTTAGTGATACCTGGTGCATAATTACTGACCCAATTGCACTGTAGGTTTTTGGGTGAACACACAAATATGTCATAAAACCAGTTCAGATTTTGAAAAAAGGTCACAATGAAAAAAGCCCATGTGTTTTTTAAAGGGCATTCAAAACTTCTTGCCACTCTGTACAAGGCTAGCAGATGTATCAATGGTCGGACAGGTAAGGAAGCTGTAAGCATGGAACCACAAAACAAGCTTTTGGCTTATGAAAGCCCTGATCAAATGGTTTCAGAGTTTTGTCTCTTACAGGTAGTGTCACAAGTTCTCAAGGAGAGGTCTTGGTTCATTTCCAATTTCTTAGGTCTTATCAAATAGCCTAAAATATTTGAAAATGATTAAAAAGTTCTGATACATTGTACTCATGTGACAAGCATTGGTTTACTGCCCCCCCGAATGAACATTTTTACAAATGATTGACTGAAAATTTCCACCCAAATAAACAAATACTGCTGCAATTTTGAAAAGCAGATGTTGCCACATCACATCTGTTGTTTCATGGGAAAGAAAATTTTCCAGAAAACAAACCTTAGTGAAGTCTGAAGGACACCAAGCAATGGAGGTAACTTCTTGAGAGTGACCAACGAGTATCCATGGAGGAAGGCTGGGCTCAGAAACCTTAAAAATTCCATAAAAAAACAAGTATACAATCAGAAGCCCCGCAGCCTAATATATCACTAAGAAAAGATGCCACAGCCCACCTGTGAAGCATCTTTCCTATATGAGATGCATAAATCAAATGCTCTTAGCCTGTTATGATGAGGGAACAACTGGTGGAGCTCTAAGAATCAGTTCATGTTTCATTTCTAGAGGTGAAGCAGCTGGTCAGCATCGAGGTGTAACGACTTGCCTGGAAACATTTGTTCAGTTCCTGCTACACACGGGATTTCTGCCTCCAGAGTTGCGAGCCCAAAATATGACACAAGCATTTTACTATATTAAGTACCTCTACCTGTTCTAGGTAAGATGCTTAAAAGTTTGGGAAGCTCAAACTTTGAATCAGGATAGGCAAATATATTCTGCTGCCGTTTTGCAAACGTCCCAACCACAGGTCAATGGTTTATAAAAAAAATAAAACCACCACCAACAAAATCCTATAGATGAACCTTCACTGGCTTCAGAACTGGCATTTGTGTGCCTGTACCTCCTCCAACCAACCAGCTGGACCAGAGATCCTCTTAAGAGTTCATAAAAAAGCTCCCTAAATCACTCATGCTCATTAAACTGATGTCCATTTCTCTTACACCCTTCATAAAAATCTTTCTCCTTTTCTACAGTATAACTACTAATCTTTGATTGCAGCTCACGTTAAGTGACAGATACAGCTGAAGCTAGCATTAAGTGGCCCAAGGAAGAAAACACACATGCATACACACATACAGACATTATATCCAAGTTTTGCATGCTTTCAGCAGGCAATCCTTTCTGGAGCAATGAGTCACCGTTATTGATGTGACATTATAAGGGGGATTTATCAAGGAGATTTGCATAAATGACTAAGTGAATGAACAGATTCTTTACTGTGTGGGAAAAGGAGTAGACATTACATAAAGGTGTCACAGGAAGATGCAAGACATTGGGAAAGGCTTCTGATCTACACACGAGTTTTTCTCCTGTGGATTACCTCCTACAACAGCCTGCAAAACTGCAATTGAATATCCAGCTTCAGATCTTAAAGTTGTCCTGATACAAACAGATTTGTCTTAATAGGCTGATTTTTTTTTTCCTGGCATACCAGAGGCAATCACTTGACTAAATATCCACTAAATGCCTCGGCCAGAGTATTCCCTTCTCTGCCAAAACATGCAATACCATGGAAACTTAATCCCTATTTAGGGAATAAACAGGAGATCTTGGTGCAGAGAACACCTTTGTTTACATTTAATAACAATCTTGCTATACACACAGACACGACAGCAGTCTAGTAGCCACTGATTGCTGAAAGGAAAGCAGAGGAAGAGAGTTATTCTTGCTGGTACACAATGGTTTTAACTATACTAGTGTAAATGAAACAAACTACACCCAATTTAAATTACTGTGAACTAAAGGAAGATGCGTAGTTATAGCTGTGTCCACTGTGTTTGGCAGAAGACAGTCTGCCAGGCTGTGCATGTTAAGTCAGGATTAGCCACAGCACATGCTGCTTTTTGCCTGATTTGACAGGATGTTCGTTGGGAAGTTAGAGCTAGCGTGGAAAGGATAAAAAGAGAAACCTAGGAAATGAGACTTTATTAGTAACTCTACTCACTGAAACAGCTGTTGTATCCATCTTCAAGATTCCGCATAAAATGGTGTATATAGTTTTATGCACCGTACGATACAGAAGCACTTAAATTCCAATGCCGGGACAGACCAAAGGGTAACTTAATATGGTCACCTTGGAGTGGTACGTACCAAAGGAATCAAAGGACAATGGAAGTATATGCCTTTAAAGGATTTTTTTTTTATTACCAGGAAGGTATCTCAGCTAGGTACCATCTTTGTCAAGAGAACCCTCTCTGCTCTCTGGCTTTTATAATCTTAGCGTTGTTCAAGAGTCAGTTCATTGATCAATGGACTAGTAATTAGAAAAAAACAACCAAAACCAACACAAAAAAGCAAGCGTTCATTGCCTGAAAGTGCTTTATATAAGGAAACAGACTGAAACAGCATCCTCAGCAGCAATAACTTCTAGCCACAGTGTTACTTGGGAATTGCTGACCCAAACAGTTTAGCACTGCAGCAGAAGTTTCTCAAAGAAATAATCTGGGTGGACACCGTCTTGCTCTGCCTTTCATTTCTCTCTAGATATGGAAAGCTAGCACTCTTCATTAAGTTCTGTCCAACATTACCCGTTAATTGCTCGTGCAATATCTAACCATGTTTTTTTCACAGCATAATAAGTCCTCACCCCAGGAAAGGTACATATGGTTCAGAGTCAGTAAAATCTGCCAACATTTACAGCAAATTAAGAAGGCTCTGGATATGACAGATCTTGAAAGAGACAGTTTTGCTCGAAGTCACACTTTCTAACATGACTATGGGATTAAAATAAAAGTAATAATCATATGATTTATTTAATAAATATGCAATATGATCTGTCACTCAGATGTGATAGCAACAGAAGCCTTCTGTATACAAATGCATTTTAAATGTGCTTGTATGCTTAAACTTTGAGATGTAACAAGATCCTTGAATGCTCTCGACCCAGTCCCAGCCTGTGTTCCAAGAAAGTATCAAAACACATGAATGCAGGACGCGCAACTCAAGTTTGCACAGGTATTTTTGCTGAACTCACACAGAACATGAGGAAGGTTAAAATTACACCACTTGGCATGGGAACAGCCATGCTACCACACTCTTGCTACTACTGAGTAAGCAACCTAGCTGCTTACAAGTGTTCTCAAATCAAAGAGACTACATGCCCAAACCACAACCTCAGCAGGCTGACCCTCCGCTCTGAAAGGTTTGTATTTTACATTCAAACTCATCGTGAAAGGGGTAAACAAATCAGCATTCCCTAAAAATTACCCCAAACCTCAAATACGCAGTCACCTGTGGTTTCTGTCTATTCTACTTCAATAAGAAGTCTACTCTGTTCCCATATGGCTGTCAAGTATGGAGAAGAGAACTTGAAGCACGCCTTATTCTGAGGTCCCTGCTATTAACTTGGTGACATTTGCATTTCCTACACGTCAGTGCAAGATGCCAAGTGACGAAGCCTCTCGGCTGTCAGACAGTGCTTTGGAATTTTGCTGAAGGCTCTGGCTGAGCCCTTCTGTAATACAAAGGCTTTAACTACTGTAAATTAAGCATGAGAAAAAGCTACGTCTGAAGCAAGAGCTGGAAAAAGGGGAGGTGGGGGGAGAGAGTGCCCTTTAAAACAATTAAATTATTAGTTTTCTGCTAATGCGCACCATTGCTAAATATGAACCAAGAACTGTCTGTCTACTTGTCATAGCTGGCTGAATCAACAGGATTGAAAGAGGATTTTAATGCCCATTAAAACCAGATTAAGATCAGCAACTTGCAATAAGCAGCAGTGATGAGAGACGTATTGATGGCAGGAGGTTAGCTCTGTTTTACATTAAACAGTTACATCCAGCCTTGACAGCAACAAACACACTCCGGGCACAACATGCCAAGAGCCAACCCCATGCTGCTCTGAGTAGGAGTGGGAGGCAGGGAGTGTCCTACATGAACATGAAAAGCAAATGAAATGGAAGAGCGGAGCAGCTCCGGGGTTGCATGCCTGGGTCTCTCCCAGTGGCCTCACCTTCCAGATGTAGGCGTTGCAGTCGCTCGAGCCACTGACCAGGAACCGGTCGTCGGGGCTGGTGCTGGATTTGATGTAAAAGGTTGAATTCTGGTGCCCACTGAAAACGGCCACTGCAAAGAGGAGAGAAAATCAAAAGAAAATAAGAGCCCCACTCAATGCACAGTCAGTTGCGCAAGGAGGGCTGATCCTACAGGCTTTTCCTGCCCAGCCACATATCCTCTGGAGAAAGTGGTTGCACTGCTCCTTCGCTATGGGGCTCCCGCTCGGAAGTTTTTATTAAACTACAGCCCTTCAGGCTTCCCAAATGAAGCAACAACTCTCTCCACAGCATTAGGAAGCAGCGGCAGTTTCATTAAAGCTTTAGCTTTACCCATATCACAAGCAGGCCGAGACATCACCTGGGCTGCCCCACTACTCTGGGTTAAGGTTCCTTGTCTCTTCCTCCCCCCGTCGCCATCTCCACAGCCCCTACATTAGCAAGGGCCCTCTTCCACCCAGGTGGCAACAAAGGCGCTCGCTGCTCCTTCCTCCTGCTGCCAGCGTCCTTATTTCATCAACAAAACTTGCACCGTGTCAGCCACGCTCGCCAGCTGCCTGTATTAAAAGCCTCAGTAGTGTTTGCTAAAGCCTGGAAACCATCGCCCTGAATGGATGCCGTCCCCCGTATTGCGAGGGCCTGAAAAGCCGGCAGCCGGCACAAAAGCCGAGTGTGGATCTAGAGCACTCGGTCGCACCACATCCCCTCCTCTCATCGGCGCAGAAAGGGCCAGTTTCACGATGCAGAGGGAAACCCCCGCTACCAGCCCTGTTTTAATAGTGGTTTTGGCGAAGGAGGCGACCCACAGACCAGAGGGACATGTGGCTGCCTTTGGTGGTCTTGGGAGAGCTGCGAGACCCCAAAATATTCCTTAATTTTTACCCACAGCTCCCTCAGTGCAGCAGCAAGTCCCTTCCTAAGCCAGACCTGCCAGCAAGGCCCGTTACAGCGAGGATTTCCTCATGTCCCCCTGCAGACTACAGCTGCCTCCATACTGGGTAAGAGCGGCGGCAACCGGGATGAAAGCCATGGAGCCAGGAGAGCGGCACCGACCTGCGGGCAGGCGCTGCCCTCTGCGGGAAGAGCAGCACGCCGAGAGGCCGCACCGCACAGCCTTTCATCCAGCCGGGTGAACGGAGATCACTCGTCGGGCTTTATCGGCTGCGCACAGAAGGCAAGAGCTCCATGAGGAGGCCGAGGGTGGAATGCCCTCTGCTTTGGAGAGAGCCGGCTCCTGCCGGGGGACGGGGTGGTGAGCGCATTTCCACAGCTCAGCGGTGGCACCCGGGGTTAACCTCAACAACTGGGCTATTAATATTTACTACTTGCACCACTTCTCGACTCTGGAAGCGTTCCCACCCGCCAGACTGCCTTCCTGAAGAGCGGACAGAAGGACACATTGTGCATTTGATTTCAATTAACCAAGAGACCGAGAAAAAGGCAATGGAAACTAAATCATGTGTCTGGCTGGAATGCATCTAACAAGTTTTGCCGCTTTCTGCGAAGCGGCCACTGGCCTATAACAAAGCAGCTTAGTGCACCGAAGGCCGTGGGCCATCTTGTCAACGTAAAGGTCACAGACGCAGAGCTGAAGGCATCTAAAAAACTGAAGCACCTCTACAACGTGCTGGGGATGCTTTCTCACAGAAGTTGTGGTGGAAGCTAAATTTAAAAGATACCTTAAAATATCTGAATACAACATTATCGGGTGATCGCTTTGCATGGATTCACATCTAAGAGTTTGAAAAATCACTTCTGCCAGTAAACAGAAGATTCAGACTTGCTTCAGGTGAGTAGCAGCTGGACACTAGCCATTCCTCACCAGATAACTAGAGTCAACATGCAAACTACTGTTAATCTCTGACGGGGTGAATCAGTATCTACACTTATGGAATTTTTTTGCTATTAATCTTATATGGATGGCTTAACACAAAATATGAACTGCCCTCGTAACAGGTGCCTTCTCCACTGAGTACCTTGAGACATAAGAGCATGGAATAGGTTTCTTAAGCGTTCAAGCTGGTCTCCATCTCTCTAAGTCATAGGGAGAAACTCATCTTTCTATGCCCAGTAACATCTATTTTTTGCAGCTATTTCCAGATATGCTTACCTGGAGTAGTCCTTGAGCTTGTCATATTGAACATGTAGATACTGTCATCAGTGCAATTAGCAAATAGATTAGCACCAGTGGAATCCAAAACCAGGCTAGAATATCCTATAGACAAAAAGAGAAGTTCTTCATAAGAAATAACTCCACAAAAAACATTTTGGAAAACAGCCATTCTCACAGAAATGCCTAGACGGAGAAATTTGGAAAGGATCACTATCACGTATGAGATTGTCATTGGAAAGTTTATTTGTTTGACAGAGCACTTGCTGGTGAAGGAAGGTTTCTAGAATAACATCTACATCTTCTCATGAGGACTCAGGGTGATATTTAGAGAGGAATCTCACCTTCAGAGCAGGTGAGTGGTTTATTTGATAGTTTCAAACAGGTGACAGGAACAACCAATTGTAAAAACAGAGATTAAAAATAAATACAGAATCACAGAATGAATCACAGAATGGTAGGGGTTGGAAGAGACCTCTGGAGATCATCTAGTCCAACCCCCCCTGACAGAGCAGGGTCACCTCCAGCAGGTTGCACAGGAACGTGTCCAGGCGGGTTTTGAATGTCTCCAGAGACGGAGACTCCACCACCTCTCTGGGCAGCCTGTTCCAGTGCTCTGCCACCCTCAAAGTAAAGAAGTTCCTTCTCATGTTTAGGTGGAACTTACTGTGCTCAAGTTTGTGCCCATTACCTCTTGTCCTGTTGCCGGGCACCATTGAAAAGAGCCTGGCCCCATCCTCCTGACACCCACCCTTTAAGTATTTATAAGCGTTGATAAGATCCCCCCTCATACAAACCCTCATGCTTTGGTAGAACATGCCATCTTCTGATTTGCTAGTGACTTAGGCTCAAGAAAAATCTTTCCCTGCAAGCAAATTATTTCACAACCAGCTCCTCGAGGATTTCCCTCATGTTCTTGGGAATGACACTGTCCATTACCACGTCAAGATAATTGATTAGACAAGTCATCAGGAATTACTGTGTTGCATAAGAGCATTGTAAGGCATTAAGATACAAAGAAGCACAGAGCAACACGAACAAGAGCACTATTGTTGTTGGTAACAAACAGCTTCAAGTATTGCTTGACTCTGAAGGTTATAATGTAAAAACTCAGTCCGGTCTGTTGTCTTTGCAAGATACAATGCAAAGAAAGAGTTCAATCTGATTTCTACTCATGCATCAAAATGACTAGCTAATTTCTATCTCAAGAGCTCTAGTATTCCCTCATCTCCATTTATGAAAATGCACTGCTGAAGCTTTTGCAAGTTTTTATCATTGGTGCAATGATACAAAAGTGTGACACTTCAACTTGAAAATGTGGTATTGGCAATCAAAATACCCTGCTGAGCTTGTCAGTCTGATAAATTATTGGCTAAAAAGGTAAGAGATGGAACTGTCAGTATTTCTTAAATTCACTTTGCACTTTAACAAATACATCCTCCAATAACTTACCAAGTTTGCGAGTACTGGTCCCAGGGTAGCAAAAAGACTTGAAAGGCACTGGGTCCTGACGGTAAGCAGTATAGTTCTTGCGCAAGTCCCATACTTTGATGACACTGAAATAGAAAAGCACAAGTTTCTTCAACGTTTCTTTTGCAACGCTGATAGGGTCTTCTAAGAGTGCAGGAAGATAGGTTGCTTGTTATTGCGGAGTGTCCGGTGCTAAGGAACGCAACCGAGCAGAAGTAGAGCAGAGATGTGCTGAATGCAAAACAATTGCTCTGCTGCGTATGGGTGAGGAAGCAGCACTGCCTTCTGTAACTAACACAAGATGCAACAAAAGCCTGCAAAGTCAACTTTCTTCAACTAGTAAATGGAAATACAATGCTGCCTTTATACTCCTAACTTGTAGTTTTAAAAATTAAGTCCTTCAAGTTTTTTCTTGCTCTCCAGGAGCGAGGCTCTCTCACAAGCCATAGGCAGGAGAGTCAATCTTATTTGCCTCAGAAAGGCTCTGACCACATGGAGCATGCTAAAGAATCGAGTCCTGAGAGGGTAATCTCCATGCTAATCAATGAGACAGTTTGCTTGAGCTCCAAGATGCTGCAATGGATCTGGCACCTACAAGAATGCACCTTTTGTAACTCAAGGCAACATTTTCTCAAGCACGCCTACATGTAGGCACCAACCACACACTTGCATCCCAAAACAGCTCACTGTCTAACAATAGTCTGTTTATTTGTGGTCCCGTCGGTCCATGAGAATAGAGAGAGATGATAAGAACTGCCCCATACCTAAGACACTACAAACAAGCATTTACCACAGATGCACAATTTGTCCCAGCGCTGCAATCTCCACTAAGGAAGAAAAGCATCATTCAGCTTTTCCAATGCAAGCTGGCAGTGTCGCTCGGCTGATTCTATTTAACAGTAACTCTGGCCTTGTAGGCCACTGACTGATCTTAAAAGAAAATAATAATCTCCCAATTTCTTTGTGCCACTAAGAACACACAGAAGAGACAGAAAAGCAGGCATCCTCCCTCCTTACCCATCAACAGCTCCTGCAGAGATAAGAGTATGCTCGTCCTGAAGCAGCACCACAGTTACACTCTGCTGGAAATCCTTAAAAAGAAAAGGAAAAAAAAATATTTTATTTTCTTACAAGGTCAGCAAGATCTTGCTGCTTAGTTCAAGGCCAAGTGAATACCGAGAAAACCTCCTCCTAGCCAGGCAGGAGAACCTGGAAATACCAGATGCCGTTTAGGACACAACAATCCTTGGAACACTCCCACCAGTGAAATTGCCATTGAGTGGTAAGTGTTTGGGAAGCAGTTTGAGATTATACCTTTCAGGTCAGAGATAAGACAGCTGCTTTCATCACGAGGTTTAATAAATTAAATAAGACCAGGTTTTACTCCAGTAAGGCCGTAATTTGTGTAGTCAAATTAGCGGGGGAAAAAAAAATTAAAAAAAAGAAAAAATACAACTCTCCCTATCTCCCCCCACAAAAAAGGAATGCTGGCCTCTCCTTTCCTCTCTGGAAAAGAGAGATGTATTTTCACATGGCATTTGCACAAAGATGGCTTTGACGGCATGTGGGTTGTTAGACAACTAAACAATGTCTAAAATTAGCTGTTGCAAGTGACCATGACACAAAAACCTATCTCTGCAAAGATAAATGGAAGTATTTACCACATTCAAGCCAAATATTTCTCACGATAATTACTTAGGAACTGAGAGAACTTCTAAGTCCTCAGAAGAGAGGCCTACATTTCGTTTGTTCCCCAGATACCTACCACCAAGGGAGCAAGTCCTCTTAGATTCTGCCTCTTCTTCTTTGGTTTGGAAGGAGTCTGCTTGTCAACTACATTGTGTGCTCCACTGATTTGATTCACCTGCCTATAAAATCCGTCTGAAAGAAATCAAAGATGTCTCAATTAATAGTTTCTATGCAATTTTGCTATCACTTTAATAAAACAGGCATCAGCTTGGAATACGCCCTAGAAAGTGACTAACCTTTAAAATCATTAATGTATTCTGAAAACAAAAATTGTTAGTTACATATGAAAACGATGAGAAGAACACAGCAGAAAGCAGGAGCACATAGTGCAAAAAATTACAGAGATCAATGTAGGAACGGACATTGAAACTAAAACTGGTCTAGGCAGGCCGCCTTTGGAAATCATTACCCTTCGGTCTGGTCTTCAGCATGCATCCTGGTGTGAAGTATTCAATCCATCTCATCCCGAGCAGAATTGCACTCACAGGAAGATTTCCAGTGCTTTTCCGCTTTGTTTTATAATTTTCTATTTAGCCTTCTGTCTGGTACTTCTCACTTCATGAAACTTACTGCTTTACTAGAGTAAAGTGACTTTTCTACTCTTTTGCCTATACCTTCCACTTTAGTCGTGTGGAGCCTCCCTTGTCCCCCAGTTGCCAGTTTGAAGAGTCAGGGAACCTGAGACAGATGGGAGAATGAGACATGTTCTGGCAGCACAGGCCAGGAAACTGCTGGTATAGAGCAGGGAACTGGGAAGAGGCATAAGGGCATGACCTGAATGGGGAAGGAAAAGTTCCAGGAAACAGAAAGGGAGGAGCAGAATGAGCTAACCCTCCATTTAGTAGGTATTCACACAATATATTCAGTTGCTCCCAGCACTCACAAGCTCCTTTGCTCCTGCACTTTCTGCCTGCATTCCTACTCTGGCAGGAGCCTTCCCAGCTTTGCTTCATCCCTCTGGATGGCTCTGATCTGAGCACTCTCACCCAGCCCATCTATATCCATGCTGCCCCACATAGGGATGTATTCTGTACCCCCTTATTTCCTTGCTAATATACAGAGTATTATCAGGCCAGCGTGTATATCATGCTGCAAATCTGAGACTGTTACAAAGTGGAAAAATGTATTATACCTAGAAGAAATACCTATTCCATCCTTTACTGTGCTAAAGCAGTACACTCTTATCTGACAATCTTCCTCTTCTTATTGAAATGTTGCCTATATCGTAATCGAAAGCATTAGTCCAACAAGTACATCTGAGTACTATTTTTACACAAGATACCGAGCTTTTTTGATATGTATCAGAAAGTTCAGTTACCTTTCTTGTTGCATCTGGTATCCCAAACCATGATATTTCCATCTCTGCCTCCAGTACAGAAGACAGCTGAGAAAGAGAAAAGGAGTGCTATTAGCTTCCAAAAGCGTTCATTTAATTTGTGTGCCTCTAGCTCTTCTGCCCCAAAACTTGGGATATCAGTCCCAGAAATACAAAAATCAGGCCATTGTTCTGCCATGCTTTTTGACTAGTTTCCTTACTCTTCCTAGTCTTTTTTCACGACTACTCTAGAGAAACCTGCTCATGAAAAGAGTATTTACACACTTTTGTATGAAAGTAGGTATCATATCTTAAACTTGCCCGAGACCAGAAATGTGCAGATGTTAGCATCAGGTCACTGTGAAGTTCCAACCAGTTAGTTTTGCGTCACTGGCTGTGTTGCTGCTCAGCCAGCCTCTGCTATTTGTAACTGTCAGTTTCCAAAGCCTTTTTTATTCCCAAAAGTACCAATGTGCCGGGGTAAAGAAGGAGGAAAAACCAGACAACAGGGAATATCAACATTTACCTTTGTCAAATCTAGAAAATGCAACAGACTTGAGGCTACACTGGTGACCTTTGCATATGCCAAGAAGCTCGCCGGCTCTCACATCCCACACCTTGGCTGTCTGATCTCCTGAAGCAGTGACCTTCAGAGGAAAAAATAAAAAGCTTTAGTCATTTTCTGCACACAGTTTCCAAAGCATTAAAAATAAAGTTAGGTGGCAAAAGCGTGCTTACAATCCTGTGTTCCCCTGGTACCCAGGCAAGGTCAAATACAGCATTTGAGTGAGCCTGCCATTCTAACAAGAAAACAAAAGCCAAGATTAGTTCAGTGCATCGCAGCATGATATTTTGCAGAACACTAAAGAACATCAGACACTGAAGTCAGAAAACTTGCCAACAGCTCGCCTTAGGCAACACAGAACAATTCATTTACTACTGCTGTTCTAAGAGCACACTCACGCTGCTGCTTTGTAAAGAACAACTCAGCAAAGATATGAAATATCCTCAGCAAAGGATTTAAGTCCTGCCCACATTTATGTTTAAACGCCTTGTAAAAAGCTTTGTTTGATTCCAGTAAATCGTGTACTTGTCCCATCAAATGCAGATCGCATTCTATATAACATTTACCCTTAAAGATGAGTTTGCTGGTAGTTTGAGCTTCAGTATCATACAGTCTAACAAATCCTTCTTCATTTGCAACTGCCAGTACATGCTCCAAATTTGGGGCTGAAAATAAATGGAAACATATTTGTGTATTATGTAGCTGATTTGTAATTGTGCCCCTGCTCTTTGTGAAGGATCACAGACACTTTAAATAGGGCACACAGCAAATAGATAGCTGTGAAATGAACAGTATTTACCTAGCAATTTAAGTGTTCGAAATGCAGAAATACTGGCAAGCATTTTTTCTAGATGTTCCATTCAGAAATGCGCAATCAAATGTCTCCAGGAGCAACTTTTGAGGTAATGGCCTCTTTTACCAGCTGTAATAGTTCTCTAGTTACAGTTTTCTGGCTATACTATCTATACTACCTGTCCTGTACAACCTCCAGTACCTTTTATGGATCTCAGTTGGAAAAGCAGGAAGCTGCCTTGGAGGAAGGTATAAGCTCCCACCAAAAATAGTACAACAAATGAAAGGATTTTGTCCTAAAGATTCAGGGTCTTCCATGCTTTCTTCACTCATCACGTATTTTTCCTGGGGAAACGCTACATGTCTAGTGACGTGCATCAACCTCTTTGATTTCTACATCCTATTCTCCATCCTGTTATATCTTTTATATGTTTTGAACAAGGCCCAATTTTTCAACTATGTAGCTGAGCACTGTCACCAAGAGGACATACCTTGAAACAGACAAAGCCGAAACAAAGAGACACTAAAATAAATGCTTTGCAGTTGCTTCTTGCAGGGAATATTTTCCACCAGTACGTCTAGGAGCACCATGATCCAATTTATATCACATCTGGGTGCAAGTATACTATTACCAGCTCACTTTAAACCAAGAAACTGTGAAACCAAATCATGAGATGTATTTAAAAAAAACCCAAACCCACAAAGAAACAACTGACAGCGGTGCCCACGCCCCGGCACCTAAAAGGGCCTTTCAGAAGGTGACTTAAATATCAGGAAGAAATTTTTCACTGTGAGGGTGGTGAGACACTGGAACACGCTGCCCAGGGAAGTTGTGGATGCCCCATCCCTGGCAGTGTTCAAGGCCAGGCTGGATGGGGCTTTGAGCAGCCTGGTCTGGTGGGAGGTGCCCCTGCCCAGGGCAGGGGGGTTGGAACTAGATGACCTTTAAGGTCTCTACACACTCGAACGGGTGTATCATGCCAAGCTCCATCTAACCTGTATCTCTGATGCAAATGATAACTAATATTTAACTGATGCAAATGATAACTAATAAACATTCTATGATTCTATGACTTTACCTGCAGAAAAGGTGCAGCCGAAGGGAGGGACCGGCATTCCCATTTCCCCGTAAGACAGGTGGTCATCGTCGCGGCTGCACTGGTAGCTATCCAAGAGATGCTCCAAGGGAAGCGGCGAGGACCGACCTACAAGGAGACAGACGGGCCGTCACCCCTCCGGGTACCCCCACAGCGGCTGTGGAGGCGCCGGAGTGGCGGGGGGCGCCGGGACCACTGCTACGGCTGTCCCGCTGCCCGGCGGCGGGACGGGACGGGACGG
>VYZM01017513.1:436186-459175 GCA_013398915.1 Dromas ardeola
ATTTAGGCTGTATTTCTGCAACACAACAGCCAATGCTGCTTAAAGATGATGTAGCCAGGGTGGGGATGGACAGCAAAATTGTGATTGGCACATTCATACTTTTTTTTCATGTGCTGGCTATTCCATTTCTGTAAATTTGAAGGAAATGAACACAACAAGCAACATGCAGTTAAATGTCACTTAATTTGAGATAAATGCCTCGGAGAGGCTTGGTAGGGGTTGGTTTTGTTTGGTCAGGTTTTGGGGGTTGTTTTTGGCAACTATTGAGACATACAAGGTATGTCTGTGTTGCTGTCCGTTAACTGCAGGTCACGCAAACACCCAAATTTGCACCAAAAGCCCAGAATACTTGCTAGTAGCGTAATTGCAGCAATATAAGGTGCTTACTGAGCCTCTTAGGGATGTTTTATGGTATTTCTGTGAGTGCCAAAATAGGTCTCAGGGCTTGTTAGGTATGCACAAGTGATGTAGAGAAGGGTGCATGAACAAGAAGAGCAGGGTGGTAGAAATCAGCTGTCGGACTGTTTTAGCTTGCCATAGCATCGCAGCCTAAGCAGGGGCTTTTCCATGTGGCAGGCAATCGGGCAGATAAGGCAAGCTTAGTTTTGGCTGAGTATGCTCAAAATTTCTTCATGAGTACTTTTGAAAAGACTTCTAGTAGCATCTCTCTCAAACAAGGAATTTACTTTGTTGCAGATCCAGCTTTTGTTGCAGTACTTGAAGAATGACCCCAGGAAGGCTGTGAAGAGACTTGCAATCCAAGATTTAAAGTTGTTGGCCAACAAGACACCACATACGTGGAGCAGAGAAAATATTCAGGTTTATACATTTTTAAGCTAAAGTTTATTATGAAACTTTGCAATTAGTTGTAGAATTCTTTCCAGAAGAACAATTTGGGAGGTACAGGAAGGAAGAACATGTATCTCCATATCCTTAAATTAGGTTACTCCGGCAAGCAGAGTAGCCAAATATTAATGAACAGTTCATAGAATATCTTGAGCTGGATAAGTTGACCCATAAGGATCAAAGCTGAAGTATGACACCTGAGGAAAGGCATGTGTCATGTAGTAGGCCTTTTTACAGTAAGGAAATAACTTCTCATCTGACAGACTAATCTAAGATTATAGACATGAGAGCTGAATGGTTACATTAACCTCATGATACTGAGTACGTATTAATGCTCTCATGTAACACAAAGTGTCTCTGGAATTTGTCAAAGCATATTATCCAGCCAGGTATACCTGAAAGGACAAATGTAATTTTGATTTCATTTGTTGGGATTAATGGATCAATTTCAATAGTGTCCTTGTGACACCCGTTGTATGAATAAGACCCTAAAAGGTGTTTATAGTCCATCTGTATTATTTGGGGAAACAGATGTTGTATTGTAGATAGGATTGCTGCTTTCTTACAGTCACAGTTGCATATCAACACTTCTTTCCCCTTGTCTTTCCCTTTTTCTGGTAGAAATGACTATCGAAGATAATTTTGGCTTAGATTAAGATTCTAATGGGAAAGCGAATATTTCAAGAACTTAATGGCACAGGCTTATAGCTCTACTTTTCTGGGTCTTTTTTCTTCGTTTTTGCTGTTCTTGGAAGCTACTTTTGCTATATGCTGTTGGAGCATAAGGCAGCTGGGAGAAAAAACTGTGAATTTTTGTTAATAATTGTGTGAAAAGTAAAGCGTGTTTTGCTTTGATTCTTAGATAAGATGATTTAGAGTGTGCAGAGGTTTTTGTTTTAGTGCTTTATTCTTCATAGTGTATTAATACCAGAAATTTATTTCCTTTTAGGAATTTTAAGGAATTGCTTTAATTATGGATTCTTTGCAGTCAAAATGGTACTTTAAACCATTATGCCTGGTTGGCAGTTATCTCAGTACAAGTGAGAGACATTGATTATATGGCTTTCATTGTTATGTAGTGTCTTAAAGTAGGTGTGCTGATGGTTGAAATGCATAGGAAAAAGTTCCATTGACATCGGAACTACACCAGTTAGAACAAAATTAATTGACTGCTTGCTGAATGGCATGCAGAAGTAAGGAGAGTTTTTCTGACTTCTGAAAAGTCAACATTTTGACTCTTTCCATGTATTTAAACAACTTCATAATGTTTGTTCAACAGGGACTGCAACAGACTTTCCTTTTCTCACAGCAAAACCTGCTTCTTGTATCTTTTTGCCAACAAGAGTTTCGGCAGTGTTAACTTCTTCAGCATTTTGGGTCTGTCTGTGTAGGTCACGTAGGAGGCGTGGTCTTTGAATTGTGGAGACTTCACTAATTTCTAGGCATCAGCTTTAGAAGCTGTTGCTGTTGATGCTTAGAGCACTGTGAAGCTTAGAGCACTTAGATGGACTGTGAAGGCAACAAGCCATCTGCGTTCCATCCTGCTAATTCTTCTGTGCTCCTGGCATTCTTCATGGTTACAGTTTCAAATATGCTCTAAGTAGTGATCTAACAGCACTGGAGTAAAACATCAGTGTCTTGGGAGACACCAAGACTCATTTCCAACCCTTATCATTGTATCTTCTCTCTGTTGATGCCATGCTATGCAGTAGATTAGCAAAATACTACATTGGTACAAATTGCAAATTTATTTAGAATTTAACCCTTACACCATGCACGAACGTATGTATGCCTGATAAGAACAGTATTTGGGGGTTTTATTTCTTCTGTGGAACTAATTCTGAGTTGTTTTTCTTTATTCAGCTTTGGCACTCTCTGAGGCAGAATATACTTGCATTTTCCATTTGTGTCTCATATTGGTTTCTCTCATGTTGACTAAAAAAGCCTCCAAACCCAGTGAATGAATAAATTGTGGACAGTGTTGGCATAATGAATCTGAGAAAAATGTGCATTTTAGGAGTTACTCCAATCTAGACATGTTAAGGCCTGAGGAGACCTGGCAAAAGGCACAGAAGTATGACAGGAGCTCTACTATAAATTACTTTAAAAAATAAAATAAGCTTTAAGATGTTTATCATGAAACTTAAACTGTATGCTCTTGGACACCTGGACTGTTGAAGGAAATCACACTTGAAACTTTGCTCTTCAGAGATGTATACTTACATAAACTCCTGCAGATTGTTATAAGGCAAAATAATCAGTGTACCTCTAAGATTGGAGCAGTGTCTTAAATTCTTTTGCAATATTTGATCAATGAGATCTGCTAATATTTTTGCCACTTATAATAAATGACTTATAATTGGTGTTTTGTAGCATACGAGACCCACTGTCAGTTTTCTGCAAGCCGTGTCCTCAGGTTACTAACCCAGATGCTTCAGGACATGACTTCTAACTTTTTATTTCAATATAGTGTTTTCTGTGGAAAAAAATCTTGACTCTAAAAACTTTTCACAGACAAGTGCAACTAAACATTTAATACAGATAGCTCATGGGACTCCCTTCCCTCTGTATTTCTTCTCCTGCTAATCTTCAGGCACTCTGTGAATCTGCTCTCCATACTCCTTATGACAGCTTGAAACTGGGCATGCTATCTGTTCTTTCCACGTTATCGGGGACCATTGCCATTAAACAGTACTTCAGCAGCACTCCAGGTAAGAAAACTAGATTAGATTATTATCTTTGGCATTTCTAATGGCTTGGCTATCTACTGGTAATCAGTTTCATCTAAACACTTTGCAGCATGTTCTTAAAATATTTTTGAACTTCAGAAGACTAGCTGAGAGTCAGGCTGTGTTCATTGCACGTAAACTTAAAATGGAATACTGTATACCCGTAAATAGTCATGGTCTATGATTTTTCTGTATTTTGTGGGTAATATGGTGTATGAAAGGTGTTTTCACCTTTGTATCTAGAACTTTCCTTCATTTTATGAAGAAATGTAATGCCTCTCAGATGGCTGACCTGCATCCTGCTTAAGGTGCTTTGAAACCATGGATTTGCATAGTTCTTGAGTAGCATGGAAACTTAATGGTGTGAGAGTGGGCTGGTGTGTTACCCTGGCACAGTGAAGCTATGCCACCCTTGTAGGAATGACCTGCTTCAGTAACGGGTGAACCTGTCTGCCTTGTGACTATATTCTGGAGAAACTTTAGACATTTTAAAGTGATTCAAGGTATCTTGTTCTTGAAATGATGATCGTACTGCCTTTCTTTTTTCTTTTTGAAAGTCAGACTGCCCTAATGAGTATTAGGAGTCCAACGACATGGGCTGCAGAAATGGAGAAAAATAGTACATCCTCTTCAGTCATTCTGGCATGTCTTAATTATTAATATTTAGAGCTCACCAGCTCTTCTTAATCAGATATAATGTTTCTTAAAGCAATATTTCTCTGAGACTGTGAAACATCAGCCAAAATATTCTTTCTCAATGTCTGTTTAATTTGTATAGTGTTCAGGAATGGAGGGAGAGCCTCTGTGTATGGAAAAAGAGAGAAAGATATGTTTTCATCCTATCTTTTAAAAATACATTAAAAAAAAATAATCCTAAGTCAATACAAGTTTTTTGCAGAAATGTACTTGAAAAGATCTGTGGTGTAATTATGGACTGTGATGTTTTGTGTCCTATTTGCCTTGTCTTTATTTAGGAACGGCAGCTACAACTGCAAGATCATTAGATTTAGTAAAACTAGCACAGGAGTGCTGTTACCATAATAACCGTGGCATTGCAGCTCATGGTGTGCAAATTCTGACTAATATATCAGCCTCTTGTCAGGAAAAAGGTAAGTGGAAGCAAGGACAATGAAATGTGTCTGTTTACAGTCAGGCTTATATGCTTGACACATGTTAACTGGTCTTGTCTGTGAACCTGTCCATAAATCTGTCTGATCCTTCATGCTCGTTAGGGAGAATGGTAACTGTAATCTAATAGAAAATATTCTGTATGATATTATTACTGGTTGGGAAGATTCCATCTTCGTCAAATTTTGAGAAAATTACCGGGCACAGTAGAACTCATGCTAAATAAATGCTTGTCTTACCTTTGCTGTAAGACTAGTGAATTGTTTGTCAACCTTTGAAAACTCTTTGCACAAAGTCTGTTGCAAAGGGATGACAGGGTATTTAGAAGTCGAAGTCCAGAGACTTATGCACACTTTAAAAAAGTCACAGTTGGTGCGACTGAGTAGTTACCTGAGACATCAAATTGCAGAATTGTTTCTAATTGAAATAAGGTAAGGCAGAAGTATTAGGAAGATACTTATCTGTCATGACTGCAACACCAATGCAAGCATTACACCAGTTATGGTGAGAAGAGGTAACAGGGAACTAACTTACTCTGTTTTTCTTTTCTTAGATCTTTTGCCTTTGGAGCAAGATGCAGTTTTTGGCTTAGAAGCTCTTCTTGTTCTTTGTAGTCAAGATGACAGTCCAGGAGCTCAGGCAACCTTAAAGGTGACATTACTGTTGTCTTCCCTTAGCAGAGCTGTAACTTATAGTAATAGCTTGTATAACAAAGGGCTAGTGTGCACCAGATCCTTTGTGGTGGAAGCATAATATACTGGAAGGAAATGAAGATTTCTATATGTTTTGCCCACAATCAGAGTTCAATGTGGTAGAGAAACTGAGCAGAACTATAGTGCAACTCCTCTCAGCTCTAGAGTAAGTTGATTGTTTCAGGGAAATAAATAAAATGCGTTCCTCTGAGGAACAGCTGTAATAAAACATGAACATGGGACAGAGGTGTCTCTGGAGGATGAAGAGAATCTTGGAGAGAACCTGCTTTTTGGAGATGGGGATGCAACGTACGTCATTACAGCAATTTCATAAACTATTCTTTTTATTTCCCCACTTCATAAGCTGCATAACCAGTAATTTTATCTAGTTATTTACCTGTAAAGGCTGGTGGTATGAGAGAGAAGATTATCATTTATTGAATTTGTGATATGTTTTTGTGCTGTAAGCTCAGGGATAGAGGCTTGGGCTCTTAGAAAAATCTCATCTTTTGTAGGGTACGTGATTCCGAAAATACCAGATCTTCTATATTTCTGCAGTCATACTTGCAGATAAGCACGTCTGGCTTTTTTATTTTTAAGTAGACATTGTGTTTATCGAAACTGTTGATTGTGTGAATTGCAGATCACATTAATGTGTATGGTGAAGCTGGTCAAGTGCCGTCCTCACCTGAGCCAGTCGGTAGTTGAATCCCTGCTGACCCAGCTGCACAGTGCCCAGGACACTGCTCGGATTCTCATGTGCCACTGTTTGGCAGCTATTGCCATGCAGCTGCCTGTCCTAGCAGATGGGATGCTAGGAGACCTAATGGACCTCTATAAATTAATTGGACGATCTGCCACAGATAAAAAACAGGAACTCTTGGTAAGACCTCTTTCTAGGGAATAGCCCTTTTGAACTACTGTGGATGGCTTTTATTTAAAAAGGAAGCTAAGCCATTTGCTATGTTCAAGTTGATGTGCCAGTCTATAGCCACAATTTTCAGTTTTACTGTAACTTCTTACTAGATATGTCAGTGTTCAATGTTGAAATTGTGTCTCATAGATGGACCTGAACTATGCGGTGTATTCCATTAGATTTTCCAGCAGATGGCACTGCTTACACAAACCTAGCTAGTGAAATTATTGGAGTATCTGTAAAATAATGGTTATAGGAAATACAAAATGGCAGTTAGCTCAATTTATGTATGATACTCTGATGCACATGACTTTTAATATTCTGTAAGAGATAAAAATGCTTTTATCCCATCTATTTGGAAATGAATTTGAATATTTAGAAAGAAATGACAAGTATCCTGTTAATTCATTTGGAGGATTCAAAGTATCTTAGTTAAAAGCCACATTTTTTTAAATGAAAGTGAGTTTCATCTGCAAGAAATACTTGGGTTGCTGTAACTATTTAAAAGATATACATTTTAACTGAGGAACTTTTCTCAGTCATATGTAATCTTCTATGTAGCTTTGAGTCCAAAATCAAGATAACTTCTGGTAGTATAGGAAACAGAATTGGCTTTTTTTTTTCTTGTTTTGTTTAGTTCCTAAGATGTAACCTTCTTCCTCACCCTTCTGCTCTTCATTAGGTTTCTCTTGCCACAGTGATATTTGTTTCCAGTCAGAAAGCTTTATCTTCAGAAGTCAAAACTGTTATCAAACAGCAGCTTGAGAATGCTTCCAATGGATGGACAGCCTACAGGATAGCCAGGCAGGCTTCCAGAATGGTAAGTGAAAATACCTGGAGGAAAAAGGTTTGGTGTGGTTAGAAGGATGCTAGTGATTTCTTTGAACTGGAAAAAGAACGTAAGGAAAATGGGACTTTGGAGAAGGAAATGAATTGGGGGGCAAAAAACCCATATCATTTTCCCTTTTAATTCCCTGGAATGCTTATTCAGATACATGCCATTTAGGGCAGTCATCGCATCAGGATAGTTTCACTTGTCTTTTCGAAGTATTTGAGAAGGAAAAAAGTAATGACCTGATACTTTCTTAAGCACATGCATAATCTGCATTGTCTAGCTGTTCTTTAGAAGGTGATATAGGCCATCCTGATGTGTGCTTCCCTTTCTTCAATGTGAAGAAAGGAAGAAAATACTGTTTTCCTTTTTCCCATCAGTAAAGTCACAGCTGGGGTTAGAATTATGTAGAAACCCTAGCACAAGATGCTGGGCTAACAGTAAATTTTCATGTTTGTTTCTCATCTTGTTGAATTGTCTTGTGTAAATAAATACTATACTCCATACAGGCTGATATTTCCATAAAATAAGTATTTGTGGTTTTATTTATTGATGGGATTTTAATGATCAAATGATTGGAAGAAGTTTCACTGTTTCTTTTTTTAAAGTAATAGTAGTTCTGGAGATGTTACTGTTCTCTTATTTGTATTTGTTTCATAGAAACCCACAGTCTTCTTTCATGTCCCCTCTTACAAACAGTCTTGTCGTTACAGGGCAACCATGACATGGCCAGAGAACTGTATCAAAGCCTGCTGACTCAAGTGGCTTCAGAACACTTCTACTTCTGGCTGAACAGTTTGAAGGAGTTCTCTCATGCAGAGCAGTGTCTGACAGGTTTGCAGGAGGACAACTACAGCTCAGCGCTTTCTTGCATTGCTGAAGCTTTAAAATCCTATCACAAAGGAATAGCGTCGCTGACGGTTAGCACAGATCTTCTACTTTAGTGATGATATTTCTGTATACTGCAGCAGGTCTGTTTGGTTTCTGTTCTTAAACCTCTGAAAAGTTTTTAAGGTGTCTGACATCTGCCAGACCCTCTTCTTGAGAGGACTGCAGGGAAGAGCCAGTTGTAACACACTGCATCTTCAGAGGCAAGATCCTGTAGCTGAGATAGGTGTGATTAGTTAGATTTCTCTTTTTTTTTTTTTTTTTTCTTTTCCTCCCCCACCACTCCCTTCCTTCAAATCATATATGTGACAGATCTTTTTTAAAGTTACAGTACTTAAAATTTTCCTCTCCTTGTCTTGGCTGAGTAAACACTATTGTAATAGTCAGTCCTGGGAATTTGTCTAAATTGGCTGCTATCTTCTCAAGATATGGAGAAGGATTTAATTGCCTTCCTCTGCTGCTGAGTTCATGTTGCCTTGTATTTGACAATGTGATCCTATGGGATCCTAACAACAAGGCAATTTATAGTAAGAGGAGGGAGGACAATTCAATCTCATCTAAACAGCAGAATTCAGATGGTACCTTCTTTTAGGCAGGTACTTTCTGCTTCTCTGAAGTGGTGAAAATGGCAAGAAGCTGTGTGTGTAATGTCTGTGAATGTAAACAAAAAAAAGCATTATTGAATATGGACCTTCAATACTTACTGTGAAGTTACTTCTTAACAAAAGATGATCCAGCTTCACACAATATTTTATGTCATATTTCAGTTTCCATGAAGAAACCTTTACATAGAGTTTTCTATACGGCTTTTGAATGAAGCTGGGTTTGGTTGTTTGTGATTGTTTTTTTTAGTCACTGGAATTGTCAGTGTCATGACAATTCAGATATTAGTGTTTATTAATAAACTGTCCCTGAATATGCAGGAAGGACGTCTGAGAGAAAGCTCCATTGTCACTGAAGTATTTGTCTTTAACTTGTTGACTCAGTGAATAAGCCTTTTAATTCAACATTTCAAGATTTCTCTAATGTCTAGAAGACTTTGAGAGGGGGACCTCATCTAATTAGATGTTAATATTTAATACAGTCAGGAAAATAACTTGCTTAAATAGGTCATTCTGTGATTCAGTAATTTAATTAGCCTTTCCCTAGAGTTTGGGGTTTTTCTGTTGAAAGATTCCTGTCCTCATCTACTCTGACTTTATTTCCTGCATGTTGCATATAGGTATTGCACCCAAAAAAAGCACTTTCTTGTGAGTTGTTGTGGTCCAGAGGAGTAAGTACAGGTTTCAGAGGGCTAGAGAAGAGGAAATTGGGGTTTATTGCTGGCTGTTGGTGACTTACTGCATCACTCTGGACAAATTCCTAACCATGCTTGAGTGTATCAGCTGTAAAAGGAGCCACTCACTGCTTCCATCTACAGATCTCAGCATCTCAAAGGGGAGCAAAGTGCCATAAAGTGCATGATGACAGTCTTACTGCTGAAGACTTTTGCTGTCTCTTCCCTCTGACTTCAGCTTTACTGTTGCTGCTGTTTCAGTGTAGAACATGACTCAGCGCTGTTGGTACCGCACAGCATTAGTGCGTATGATGAGCCCTGTGTAGCTGTCTACTTTTAGCTGGAAGACACTGTGCCAGTAAATTTGTTGCAGATGTTCAGTCAGCCCAGTTTAGCAATGATGAAATATTCAGACAGTACCTGATCTTGTCAGAAAATGTCTCAGTTCCTTCTTGATAGGCACGTAGCTGTGTTGCATTGCTGTATGCAAAATGTTCTTTCATGGGAGTTAGTCCGCTTGAGGGGAAAAAGTCCCATTATTTGATGGCGGGGAGGTGGGCAGGGACTTGTCATAGAGCGTGTTGGCCACAGTCCCCATCTGTCTTGCTGTGTACTTGCTTGGATAGTTAGCAAAGATTTCGAATAGGACCTGCTCTTTCTGGCACAGAACATGCATCTCATTGGGAGCATTGTACTTATTTTTCACTGCTGGTAATCTAGAGAAGATTCAGAACTTGAACAAAGCACTAATATAACCATTGATTAAGTATCACTAACTCCAAATATGTTGATAACAAGTGGTAGTGTTTGAAGAACTTGGCTGAGCCAAAGAACTCTTTATGTCACTTTCAAAAAAGAATTGTAACTCATTTATTGCCCATGCCTATATGGGCAGCAGATAGGGTAAATTGCAGTATTAATGATACCAGCTTGTATTTCCATTTACAAGAATCAAGCCAAATTTGTGCTACTAAAAATGTCTGGGTTTTCCGATAGAAGTACTGGTACTTCACTCTCTGTAAAACCATGTAGTCTCTGTAGAGCAATTACAGTGGAGTGAGATCTCTTCCATAGAGGGTTTTCTGAAACCACCCTTGCAGAATAAGCTGAACAATTTCAATTCAAAAGGGATTTTTTTTTTTATGCCCTTGAAGAAGGGAAATCAAAGTGGTAGATAAGAGGGGCTGAATGGCTCAAGTGATGAAATAGTCTTATTTCTTTGGTTGAAATCTAGCTCAGTAGTTTGAAGCGGTTGCAGTTGGCTGATGTTTCCTCACTTCAGTGAATAGTGGGCAAGTTCTTGGACGACTTGATGTTTTGTGAGAAAACTAGTTTGCTGCTTTTCTGCCAGCAAAGAAACAGTTCTTAGTAAGGTTTTGGGATGGTTTATAACTTCTTACTTCTAGAAGTGACCTTTTCTGTTGAGGAATAAGAAGCACTGGGGAAGACATGCATGAGTTTAACATACCTCTATTCTCTGAGTAAGAGAAGGTCCCAGTACTTTGTTTTGCAGGTGGCTTTTTCCCCTTAAAGAAAAAAGGGTACTCTTCTCAAAATTCAACAGTATAAGAAAAATAAGTATTGCATTTTTGGCTTAACTAGTATCAAATCTCGAGTGCTGCAATTTACTGCCTTCTGGGTGTCCTAAGCTGTCACAGATGCTTCTACGTGTCAGATAAGCTTTTAGGGAGCAAAGTTTCACAGAACCATATTTTCTAAATAACGTCTACCCTTCTGGAGTTCTGTTATTTACTGTTCTTGGCTGTCACTGAACTGTGTCTCTGCTTTTATCAAATGCAAGGTTCAGTGCCTTCGTAACGTTCCTGTCCGTTTTCAGAGTTCCAAAAAATTTAAAGGTTATCACCCCTTCCTCTTGCTGCGGGTAACTTTAGCTAATTCTTTCTCTTCTGGCTGATGCAGAGAATCACTTTTACAGTCTTTTGTGTTTCTACTTGCCTTCCAATTCAGTGTGCTCTCTCTTATGGTAAGGAGTGTCTGGAGTAATGTCCTTTGAAGCCTAATAGCTTGGCCTTGGGAAAAGATGAAATAGGTGCCCTAATAGCATCGTAATGGCTTAAGTCACATTTGTTACAAGGGTGATACACTTGAAATATGGCTTAGTAATTACTTAACTTCTGTATGATTTATACTCAGTATGATTTAAATTGTTAAATGTAGTTTTAAAAAAGTAGCTCTTAGAATTGAACTGAAGGGTTCAGTTGTCTGATGAGACAGTTCAGTGACATTGCAAAGTTATTTTATCACGTTTGCTTTTGACCTAGATTGCCAACATTCCTATTACTGTGTTCCAGGCTGCTAGTACGCCACTTAATCCTCTGAGCTTTCAGTGTGGATTTGTGAAACTCAGGATTGACCTTCTGCAAGCCTTTTCTCAACTTATTTGTACCTGCAACAGCCTAAAAACAAGTCCACCACCAGCTATTGCCACAACGATTGCTATGACGTCAGGAAATGATCTCCAAAGGTGTGGACGCATCTCCAACCAGGCATGTGTTCTTGTGCAGTTACGGTTATGACTGGTATGAATTTTGCTTCTCGGCAAATATATCTGACAAAAGAAATGAGAAGTGGTAGTGAAAAGGTTTTCAAAATAGTGGGCCTTGGTTTTCACCTGTAGCTATAAAAATGTCTGCCTGTAGCAGGCCATATTTTGAAGTTAAGCATGTGTGTATGTTTTCTCATACATTCATGCGCACAGCTTCCAAGGATATGCATGTAGTAAGCCACTCAGTACACTCAAACTTGCAGCGAGACCTTTCACACCTTGTTTTGGAACACCTCAGGTACTGTGGTTACACTAAGGAAGAGCATATACTTTAGGATCGTACTGCAACTCCTTTTGGTGAGTGTTGGCAACTGAGTTGATGCTGTACAGAACACCAAGATAGTCCGCTTCTAAAATGTGTGTAGCCTGCAAGATGGAGTCAGTGGGTAGTCTTTGAAAGACGGAGCAGTTTTGTGTACCAGTCGGGGTGGGGGAGGTTGTTGGTGGGTTTTTTGGTTTTGCTGTTGTGTTGGTTTTTTTTTTTTTTTTTAACTCAAGGAAGTATGTTGGTGCTGTGTTACAGGAAAAATATCTGTTTAATGCATGGGTGATAGTTTGTCATTCTGATTTTTATGTGTGTGAAGAAGCGAGAAGTTTATGTAGTTTTCCAGAGTATGTAGTCTTATCCCTTCAGTGTTGTGTGTGTAATGTAGTGGTTTTCTGGATGTGTGGGGTTTTGCTTTGATTTGTTTTTTTGACTAGTAACGTTGTCTTTGTAGATGAAACACTCAATGGAGGAATTCCGAAACCTGGCTACACGGTATGGAGATCTGTATCAGTCATCTTTTGATGCAGACTCAGCAACTCTAAGGAATGTAGAACTGTATCCTTTTAAAGTCTTAGAATCTGTCCACTTCTTGTGTGAACAGCATGAAGCTTAAGAGTCCTCTTTTCTATGAAGACTGGCACAAAGTCATTTTGAAGCAGTTGGTAACATAAAAATTAGGTACCAATTGCTTAAAGCCTATTTGGAAATAAATGTTGCCATACTATTGTTTGGAATTACTTTATGAACAAATTATGACACAAAAATTGCAACAGCATAAAACTTGGGATTTTCATAGTTCTTGCTCTGTTTAGTAAAGGAGTAGTGACTGTAGGATTACTTCACAAAAGCTAGAGAAAAAGTGCCAGTAAATATATTGCATTTCTTGTTTTAAGTGCCAACTTTGTAAGTCTTTTAACTCCTTAGTATTAATATCAGACAACAGCAGAGCTGCCTGTTGATTTCACATGCAATAGAAGCTCTGATTTTGGATCCAGAATCTGCAAGGTAGCTTTGATATTTAACTTCCTACTCATTTGCTATTTATTTCTGATTCCTTGGGGCTTTAAGCCTAGGAATTCAAAGAATATTCAGAAAGTTTCTTGGTAGACCCTTCTAATTCTACTCTGGGCAAGCTTGAGAACCTGTTGCTGCTGTAGTATACCTGGCAGGCCAGGGATTGTGTTTCAGGTTCTGCATTTTATACTGATTTTGCCCTTGAGAGCTCTACACTGGACTTGTCTTCAATATAGACTTGCATTAAAATAAAACCAACAACTTTTAATCTCTTATTTAGCCACCTATTTTAACTTGTGTCACTCTGTGTTAGCTCCCATACCTACTGTTTCCACTTGTAAATGCATATTAGCTTCCTCCAGCGTCCTGAAAATATATGCACTAAATTAGTTCAAACTTCTCATGTAAATCCATTACCTCTGGCTCTATTTAACAGTGAACTTAGACACACTAAAAAAATCACATTGACATACCTATAAATTGAATCACTGTAAAACTTCCAGGCTGAGATTAAATGGAAGATAATGTGGATAAACATCTTTTTAAATGTGTGATTTTTGTAACTGGAAGTAAAAGTGAACATCCTGCGTGACTGTCCTATTCATCAGGAATTAAGCATTGCTTAGAAGATATATTAATCATACTTGTGAAAAGTATGAAGCTGTGGACTTCAAAACATTAGGTGTCTAAGAGATGGAATTGTATTCAAAGCATGAGATTATAAACTTCCAGATTTAGTCTTAAGGCTAGCATTCTTGCTTTTCCGTGAGCTATGTGACTTAAAAACATTATAAACACTGCAGGCTTAAATAAAACCCAGGGGAATTAAACACTGCAGGCTTAAACAAAAGCTAGGGGAATTAAGCATGCTGAGTCTGTTAGGCTTGTAACTGCTTCAAGTGAGAGAGGGTGGGGACAGAAAGTGGTGGATAAACTGTAGTTAAGAAAGGGTTTAAATGTAAAGGGTGAGTCTTACAGTGAAAAAAATAATAAAGAAATAGTGAACAGTTTGAAAGACACAGTTATTTCTTAATGGATTTCAAGTTGTAACAGAGGATGGTCTTGGGCCTGTTCGGGAGTAAGCCTCACAGATTACAATGAAAAGACACGATGAAAAGTTTTATTTTTTTTTTTAGTTTCCAGGAATATAGCTCAAATGGAACAGCACAAGTCGAGAGTGAATATGAAAGAAGAATGATGTCTGTATTTAATCACGTACTGGAAGAAGTGGAATCGCTCAACAGGAAGTATGCTCCTGTGTCTTACTTGGCAAGTAACGGTTTTAAATGTATATTCTGCAGACAAAGGTTCCAAAAACTTGTCAGCTCCGTGTCTATGGCAGTCAACAAACTGAAGAGCACACAGTTAAATAACATAACCTCTTACTGGCACAAATGGTCTCTACGGAGACTCACTACTTCAAAAATACTTCAACAAAGGTTTTGCTAAGACATCTGTAACCACACTCTTGTTCAAATACTGAAGCGCATTCTCTTTGTTCACGCTGTTGTCATGAAGGAATTCTTCCCCTACCACACACAGTGGTCTAGCTTTGGTCACTGAGCTGTTGGCAGTTAATACTGTGTTTTGTGAGTATAGCGTTTCTCTTATCGATGCAGGTCATCAGGGAACACAATGTAAAGTGTGCTGAATGCAAACAGTGAGCTGATAAACGTACTCCTTCACAGGGCTAGCATGGTTTCATCTTTTACTGTTAGTGAACACCATAAAGCTGAAATGCATCTTGATTGGAACAATGTAATGTAGTTCATTTTTCAGTTGTCATGGCTCGCATCTATTTGCCTTGTTTCTAAATTCAACAGTCCTTACCAATTCCAAAGAGAATAAAAGAATGAGTTGTGTAAAACATAGCAAAGGTAAACCCTGTAAACTTAGTTGTCACTGGCTCCATACCAGTGGACCTCAATAGCGCTGCCTTTGCTCATGTGAGCCAGGAGGATGGTACAGTGCAGTGGGGAAAGGCAGAGTAGTCAAGAGGCTTAAAACTTAATTGTTGCATTGCATTAAGTTGCGGTAGATGCCAGTCTTTTTTGCTTGGAGAGGAATTGTTGTTTATTTAATAGAGAGTTTGTGTGTGAGGGTTTTGTTCTGCTGACTCTTAACACTAGGACTGAAATAATTTGGATTTTTCTTTTTCTTGGCCTCCTTGTTCTTTACGGAGCAGAATACCTTCTCCATAAAGGGCAGAACATAAACAGAGAGGCAGAATGTAGTCACTGTCATCGTAGTAGCTGTTATTCTATGACTGTATCGATGTATTTCTGGACTTCTATTGGAAATTACCACAGTTTCAGTACCTCAAGTGCACGTCTCTTTCCTATGCTATGAATCATTATTTTTTTTTCTCAACTGTTTTGGCTCTGTTTTTTTACAGCATACAGCTTGTCTGAGCAATGCTGTCATTGCATTGTTGAAGGTACCCCTTTCATTTCAAAGGTACTTTTTTCAAAAGCTGCAGTCTACAAGTATTAAGGTAAGTACTGCTCGAAAGTACTGTTAAAATTTCTCTTCAGAGTCTTTACTTCATGAGAAGAGCCTTGCTGAAGGCACAAAGCTTCAGCGTTTTTAGTGAAGATACTTAACTGCAAATAGCATCTGGGTTTATTTGTTAGGAATAACTTGAATAATGTGTACATACAATCATTAAGAACCACTAGGCTATGACTTAAGCAAGTAAGATTCAGTTCTTTGATTGCAAAGCCTTCAAGCTAAAATCTAACTGATTTTTTGCTGATTCTGATTCTGCAAAGCTAAATAATGATCTAGTCCTGGGAAGGCAACTTTTATAAACTTGTATCGTTTTTCCTTTTCCTTTAAAAAGCAACGTTTACTGTCTTGGAAAAAAAATTGTAATATTTATCAGCTGACTGACTAAGAATGGCTTTACGTGACCTTCAGTGGTGTGGCATTTTGTGGGGGTTTTTTGTTTTGGTTTGGGTTTTTTTTTTTGCTCAAGTGCTCCTTTTTCTGGGAAAAGTGAAAGCCTTAAGATTTTTAATATTTTTTCTTATTGCACTTTACCTCTTTGTTTAGCTTAATATACTTACCTATGGCTATTTTGTTAGATTGTTTCCACTTCTTTTGAAGAAGTGCAATTAACGAAACTGATATAAAGACCACATCTGGTATTGCTGATGATGCTTATTACTCATCATAGTATTAAGTTCTGTGTTTCCATTTGCTGGTTTCCCTACCAAACACCTCCTTGGAAATTTTTCTGTAAGAAGGTGATCTGTTTCATCCTTGAGTTGTGTTTGCTTTTCTGGAGGCATAAAATTACATCTTGGTCTGTTTTCTTCTGTTTCAGCTTGCTCTATCCCCATCTCCGAGGAACCCAGCAGAACCCATTGCAGTACAGAACAATCAGCAATTGGCCCTAAAGGTGGAAGGAGTGGTTCAGCATGGATCTAAACCAGGCCTTTTCCGTAAAATCCAGTCTGTCTGTCTAAACGTCTCTTCAGTGCTGCAGAGCAAATCTGGACAAGACTATAAGGTATGGATAGAATAGAGCCAGGAAGAGTCTTAAGCTTCTGTGCTGTATTTTCCTGCTCTTTTGTTTGGTTCTGGCTAGCAGAATTTTCAGGTGGAAATGAATGGGTTCTTCTGTAATCCTCTCACTCTTGACAGTTGACACTCTAGCACTGGCCAGAGCCAGGCATAGTGCATGGAAGGGATCTGGGATTTTTAAGTCTGCTGTATGCTGACATGTTTTTAGTAACAGCTTTTCTTCCAAACAAAAAGAGGCTTTGTGATGTTCAGAACAAGTCATTAGGAATGTGCTTGAGATCAGGAAAATTCAGCCTAGGTGTGTATCATATGAAACTCCACAGGGGAAAAAAAGGCAGGAGTAGATTATTCTCTACCACATAGTCTCTAGAATTTCTTTATTCTCATTTTAAGGGGATTTTTTTGTTTGCTTATGGAAATCATGAGGACAGGCTGTCCAAATTAAATAGCACCTGAGGAGAGACAATACTAAATTCAAGTCAGCAGTTTTATCAAAGATTGCATATCTGAAGTTCAGGTTCTGCTAATATGTGACATCTAGTGAAAGACGTGTTTTGGTGAGTTTGGGGTTGTTTGGTTGGTTGGTTTGTTGTTTAGGGGTTTTTTTGAGAGGCGAAAAAGTAGTATTCAGTTGCCTCTAAAAGAAGAAAAGGACTAGGAAGTATGTAATGTTTGTCTGATTCGTATTACTCTATGGAAAACTAGAACCTCAGGGAGAAACAGGCTTGTTAGCCACCTTGCTTCTGTGAATAGATATACAAATAATTCATTCGTCGATAAAAAAGCATGTCAAACTGGCTCAAACATGCCTATGGATTGGTTTAGGAAAATTGAGGACAAAGATTTTTCTCTTTTTTTTTTTTTTTTTTTTGTCCTTCAAACGGAGAGCAGAAAACTTACTTTAACAGGTTTATATAAAATGGCATTTTAACCTTCCATGTGTTCTCAGATTCCTATTGACAGCATGACCAATGAAATGGAGCAGAGGGTGGAACCACACAACGACTACTTCAGCACTCAATTTCTGTTAAACTTTGTGATACTTGGCACCCACAACATCACAGTAGAGTCCTCTGTAATAGATTCAAATGGTATTGTCTGGAAAACTGGGCCTAAAACAACTATTTTTGTTAAATCTCTTGAGGATCCATACTCCCAGCAGGTTCGTCTTCAGCAACAGCAAGTACAGCCACCATCACAGCAGCAACAGCAAAGAACAGCATACTCGCGGTTTTAATTGCCAGAAGCGACTCTATCCTTGTCAATGGTATTACAGTTTTTCTTGGACAGTCTTTTGAAAGACCTACAATTTTAACCTTCTCCTAGAAAGTCTCAGATGCCAATTTGTTGCTTTTTAAACTATCTGGAGTAAATTTTGAACTTGATTCAGCAGAGGCAACTCTGTTCAAATTTGGAGTTATCTTTTTAATATAAGAACTTCTGCCTGATCTCTTCACTTCTGTTTACAAACTTGTTACAGCAGGCTTCAGAAATTTTGATAGCAGGGGACACTGAGAGCTCTTTGACTAGTACTTTCTGTGCTTTCTTTTTTGAACCACGTAAGTTCTAATGTTAGGCTTACAGGACATCGATAAACACTTTGGCTAGTTATGCAGAACTGAGTGTAATATCAAGTCTGTATCTTTTAATGTGAAGGAATTGGCAGGAATATTGACAGATAATTTTTTTCCTGTCATTTTAATAGCAACTTCCAGTATTTGGCTGGTGTATGTGTTTTATTAGAATTCATCAGCACTACTTAATGCATGCATCTGAAAGAAAAAAAGTTGCAGTTCACTTGTCATACCTAGTCATTGTAGAGAGAGGAAACTGCTTGAGGGGCTGCTGTCTGGGGAGTCTTACAAGAGGCAGAATTTTACAGGTGGGAACAGTAACTTTTTCTCAGATGATATAGAAGAGATTACTACGTTGTTTTTAAATCTTCCTGTATTTGTGTTTTGGAAGGCTTTGGTTTTTTGCTTTTCTAATAGGGAAGTTAACTTGCAAGTTGTCGTTTGTTTTAATTGCTTTTTTAAATGAATTTTATATACCAAAACTTTGTAATACTGTGTACTCTTTCTAACTTGAAGGAGAGTTTTTCCAATACGAGAAATTGGTTCAGAATAATTTTGGAAATATGCTGCTTCATACATAGTTTTCATGCTTCCTTTGATACGTAAAAGGCTGAACTCTGCCTGTGTCTGGACTCCCAGGCAATAGATCACATAACATGTCCTTCACCTGGTCCTCATAAATAATCTCTACTTATCACTCTGTAGGAAAGTAGGACCCACTTGAATGGGGAGGAGGGAAGAATGGCACTTCTTACAGACTTCATTTTGTAAATAGTTTAATCTCTCTCATTGAAGCAGAAATTTTCATTGTTATTTTCTCAGTAAATTCCTAAGGTACTGTTATTTCTTCAAGTTGATTTCACTGTAGAAGCTGACTAGAGCTTGCAGATTCTGCTTGCATTATATGCAAAGAATATGATAATGAATTGTCGTAAGCCTAAGTTTCTTTGGCATAGCTGGATGAAGAATTGTTTTCACTGTGTTTTCCCATAATACTTGCTTAAGAAATCAACTTTCTTCCTCTTGGCTTAAGATTAACCAAAAAAAAAAAAAAAAAAGGACGTGATCATGGTAGATTTCATAATATCTTGGTCAGGCTATAATCCTAAGCAGAAAAGATAATTGCGATGCAAGGTTGAAATAGAAGACTCACAAAATTGGTGGAAAAATTCACCGTCATTCTTCTTAAATGTGATTTTTATTTTGTGCAAAAGAGAGAAACTACCACTGTCCTTCAAGCTGGCTGAGGAAAGTGGTGGTTTCTGTCCCCACTTTTATGGTTATACACTTAGTTTTGTGTGTGCGTATATGCATACAGCTATGTATGCACACATGCATACATACACCTATAGCTATGTATAGTTACATGGTCCAGAAAGATTCACCTAGTATTGTACTTGCAGTCTATCACATTGAAGATCTGAACTGTTTGCGGTTGGTTGGGTTTTTTCAATAAAGTCGTAGATCAGTGTCTTAACCACAAACCCTCCTTACTGTAATGCAAAAAGAAAAAAAAAAAAAAAAAGGACTAAGAGGTCAAACTACTTCTTTTGTTTTTTTATTCTACATAATGAATGTGCGATTCTTGTTCTGTTATTGACCAATATGTTGCTGGAAACCTGTGATGGCAGCATTCCAAAACAACTCAGAAATGAAATGAAATTTCCACACTGGGGAGCAGACTTTTCTCGTAAGTCACATGATGCTCACAGTGCACAGCGAAACTTATGAGAAGTCTAGTAGAAATAAACTTATCGAGGGAAAGCTGATTTGGCCTGCGGCTTAATTGTCTGCGAGCCACTAAGATTAACCCTGCTGCAGCTGAAAAAATTGTTCTTCCTCCAAACAAGTTTGTTCACCTGATCTGAGCGGCCTCTAGAACTCCAGGAACTTGTATCACTTTTGGACCCAGGCAAATAATAACTAAAGCCTGGAAATCTGGATGCTAGGTATGGGAGATTGCAGGGTGACAGTAAATGTCTTCTGGAAAATGGCAAGTAGTAATTATTGGAAATTAGCTTGTACAGGAAGGTGGCTTGCTGTGCAAGTGTCTGAATTTCTAACAAACTGAAGGGTTTCTCATGCTGGCTCATTTGCAGGTTAGTTATATGTACGTGCTGATCAGGAAAGACCCTGGACCTATTACTAAGCTGTCCTTTTACGTAAGCATGGTGTTTTACTGTATGTGGGGCTTGTAGTTAACGTTATTCTTTGTGTCTTTGTTTTGTTTGTTTTCAAGCACTCTGTATTTTTATTCCTAATACGCTGTGAAATTCACTTGGCAAACAGGAACCAAGCTTTTCATAGAAATCAATGACTCAAAATACCCAAAGAGAAGTGAGGAAGGGTGTTACAGTTACAGCAATGTACAAAAAGCTGCTGTTGGAGCTATCAGCAGTGAACGTGATCCTTGACTATTAATAGAAGCAGGGAGGCTATCTTGCCTGAATCCTGCTTTCTGTTTCTGGTGCCCGTACTTGAAGATGTGCAACAAAGAATCTAGAAAGTACTTCTATGATATGAACCCAAGTTAAATCTCCTTAGTGTTTCTCCATAAACAAAGCAGTAACTTGATCGCTATGCATAATTGCACACTGATAATGGAAGACAATTCAGATCTTTTTTCACTTACTGGCAAAAGAAAGAAAATACTCACTGGCTAGACATTGGTCCTGAGGCTGCTAAGAATTCAAACAACAAAAAGGCTTATGCAGGCAGCTACATCATTATCTCGTCTTAATGATTAAGATATGCTTTCATCTAGCTTTGATAAATTCTTGGGCTGGGGAAGGGTGGAGATGATCAAATTAAGATGACCAGAGGTATTCATAATACGTGCAGTTCTGCATTAAGGCGATAGCGATTGGTGCTTTATCTGTGGATGATGTAGCCAGTTACTCTCAGAAGTACTTATGTTCTTGTGAACCTGTGCTCAGACATACCAGAAAGTGTAATTTCTAGATTCCTGCCTGATCTCTTGCTCAAGGCAATGTGGAACTCAACAAGGGGTAGGGAAGGAATTTCCCCTGTCAAATTCTGCCTTCCTCTGGAATTTAGAGTGTGATCTCTTGCTAAAGTCATTTAAGTGTGTTTCATAAGTGATTCCCTGAAGTTGCTCTCATCATGGGTATTCATGGCATCTTAGACTTACCTTCCTTCCCATTTTTGTTTCCCTGGCTATGCGCTCATCTTACCCAAGGACTGAAATGCCTTAATTTAGCTAAGATTTTTGTATTTAATAGTGGATATATGTGTATCTTTGACTTAAATCCTGTGAAACTGTACAGGAATTGGACAGGTCTAGAAGCAGTTCAATGGTCCTTTAAACATATGCATAAACTTTTAAAATTATTTTCTTTAGTAATGACACAACTTCAGTTAAAAAAAAAAACAAAAACAACAAACCAACAACTTACTGAAGAAATTGAGAGGATTTGAATGAATTACTGCATTCTGAAAATCTCTTTTGAATGATGTTCCGTGTGTATGTATATACAGAAAGAGAGATCTCATACAACACAATATGGAAGCATCTTGCCTTCAAAGTAGCTATATTTCTTTTCTGGCTGTCGTCTTTCTGCTGGCCTACATTGCTTTGCTGTCTCCTTAGTCAGCATATTTACACACGTGCCCTTTTAATACTTAGCAGCATCTTCTCAAAACAGTCTGTTCCTTTTGTGGCAGTGCAGGTGTAGTCAGGTATCTGCATTGCCCAAAGCAAGAGGGGGAGGCAAAATAAAGGAGGGTAGAGGGGGTGACTTTGTAGCCCTGCCAGCTCACAAAGCAGTTCCGAGTTGAGTAGGGCCCAAGAACTGGTAGTTCTCTCTGCTCAACTGCTGTATCCCAGCATCCAACACTATTGGAGCTGCTCTTGCTTCACCCACATAGGTGCCTCTGAGGACTCAACCTTAGATGCTAAGCAAAAGGAGGCTTACCCAGAACCTTGGCCTATTAATCTCCAAAGCAGAGAGAGCAATAAAGACAAAAGCACTTTTTGAAAGCAAGGGGAAAAACATGTGTTACACTGCTTTTCTTGCAAGATAAATTATGCAGTGTTGCAGTTACCGTCTCTCCATGTGGATTTTTTAAGCCAGGTGCTGTTTTGTGTTACTGGGGAAGAAATCTATCTTAGTGGTGACCCTAGATAGCTCCTGGGTTCTTTGTACTCCAAGGGACATCTGTCTGACAAACAGCAGCTGCTCAAACTGCTATTGAAATCACAGATTACATGTATTTCAGCGAGCAGTCATCCCAGTTGTTCCGCACACTTCAGAAAGTTGTTCTACTTTACTGATTGTCAGCATAGTGCTGAGAAATAGGAAGCATCTTCTTGGTGTTCTCATTTGCTTTTAGGATAAAGTCTTTATCTACCTCTTGCTTGCCCACCTCAAAGCAATGCTATCAAAATTAAGGACTGCTTGGCTGTATGTTAATGGAGTTTCCAGTTAACCTCAGCCTCCTGATCCAAGGATCTTAGACAAGGTAAGAGCAGCATTCAGTGAATTTTGAGAGAAAAATCTTTCTAAGGCTAGAAGGAGCCTCTGGCAGTGTCTTAAACGCCTTGGTCTACTGGACATCTAGCTGTAGTAAAAAGCTGATTTTTCTTTTTGTCGGTGCTGAACCAGTGACCCAGTGGAACAGTCAGGTAGATACTGCAGCTCTTCTATTGTGTAGAAATAAAACTTTGACTATAGCCACTTCACGGTCCTAAAAATCATTCCCCCCCACCCCC
>VYZM01017513.1:461250-475809 GCA_013398915.1 Dromas ardeola
TAATTCCTTTTACTTTGCTGTTCAGAGTTTTAGAGAGTCAATGTTGCTATGGAAGTACCAAACACTAAGCTGTTTTTTCTGTGAAGGGATATTTTCTTTTTTTGTGTAGGGAAAAGGAGGTCCCAACCTATGATTATTAAGTGTGTTGAAATACCTACAGTAGTACAACTTGGCAAGATAACGAAACCAGAGCAGAACTTGCATGGCAATAATGCTTTTGGGAAAAGGTAATTTAAAATGCCATGCTGATGAATCAATCTCTTTCTCCCTCTTGCGTTTTATTTGTTTGGGTTGTTTTTTTTTTTTCCCCCCAACAAAAACCAGTGGTGCAAAACAGGTACTCACGTCCAAGTCTGCCCTTTAATGATATGAGTGTGCTAAATGGCAGATGGGAATGTTGATGATTCACCGAATATATTTATGTATATACGTAAACACTACCTCACCAGAAAACAGCTTACCAAGAGGGATATGGTAACTTAAAATTTGTTTTCGGCGTGGCCCATTCTGTAGTATAAACATAGTGAGCTCTTGCTGTGACGAGACAGATGGGAGAGCTCTCTGCGATGCCTGCCTCATCACCTGAAATGTGCCTTTCTGCTTCTCTGGGGCTTTCTGGGCACTGCTCGTATCGTCATGGCTAATAGCAGCATTTAAGGGCTAATAATCTACTGTCAGGTCAGCCACTGTTTACCTGTGATGTAATGTAGTTTTTCTAATTCATGAGTTCTCACCTATGTCTGGCCGCTTCTGGCAGAGATGAGAATGTCCTTTGATACAAAAAGCTGCTGGGACTTTGACGGCCTCTTCCTGCTGGAAATCTTAGACTGCTTCCTGCAGCTCCAAGGCAGCCCAGGGAGAAGTTGGCATTGGCCACCTCAAATACTCTGCTGTGCAATCTGAATAAATTTTAAAAATGCCATTTTTAATCTCTTGAGCTTTTACTTTCAGCTGCTTCTCCACAATCATGATAGGTATAAATCATATTTTGCATAATCTTATTCCGCATTTTTATTTTTAGCACTTGACTCCAGGAAGTGTGGCTTTAAAAAAAAATTAAAAGTTAAAAAAATACCAAGAAACAAATGTTCAGTAAAATCGGTCCTTCTGACAATATTGTTAGACAATTCACTTTGCTTTGATTTGGCCTTCAAATGCCCAGTCTTGCTAGGCTGTGCCTGACGTATTTAGCCATTCAAGGAGTAAAGGAACAGCAGAATAGGAAATTAATAGAAGTTTTACAAGCCAGGTGTGTTCCACTCAAACCTGTAGAAAAGAAAGTGCGGGTGGGAGGTGGGGAGCACTTGTGCGTGTGAGACGTGTAAGTTGACAAAAGTTGATTGCAAGTTAGCAATTTAAAAATGTATCACTGTAATTATCACCTGTTTTATTGCCTCATCTCCACCTTTTGGAAGAGAAATCAACATCCTCTGATTGTGCTCATAGAAATGATTGCAACTAATAAAGTCACATATTCGGTAAACTAGAGTTTTGAAATATTGAGATCACAGGGAATAAAAATATAACTCATTTTGACCTTTACCTTCAAGGACAGACTCTGACAGTTTTCTAAAGAAGTCATGGAGCCTGGGTTAGTCATAGCTGTTTAGATGCTTGAGCACTGATTCATTTGTGCCAGTTGTTAGTACTAGCTGTGGTGTTGGTAATGAAAAATTGATGGCTGAAATTACAGAAGGACAGAGACAGAAAGGGCCTTTTCCAGCAAGAGAGCAGTAATCTACAGCTGTGCTGCCTGAGACACAATTTGTTTGCCAGTGATTTGGTTACTCGACAGTCTAGATGGATTCATGAGCCATTCGCAGCAATCGGATTTCTAAAGAGAATGTAGACAAAAGTTTCCTTCAATGTAGCATAAATCCTGTTAATGCTGTAGTGGGGTTGACACAGGGCACAGGATCTCTGCTATAGTTCTGTATTGGACTTCTGTTAAAGCGAGGTACATAATTCATGCTCAGCAGAGGCAGTCGAGACCATGACTCATTTGTGCCGTTCTAAAATATTAAAACTTCCAGGCCACTTCAGTTACAAGCCCGGCAGGACATACAACTTGATACAGTGAAATATTTACCTGTGTTATCCAGGCAATGGCAAAGAATCCGGTCATTGCAAAGAATGCTACTTGTGATTAAGGATGCCATTATTTAAACTGTTTCTTTAATTATTTTGACTATCTAGGAGTAGAAGGAGCTACAGTTGAGTGGGCATTCCACTTACTAAAGCATGTTGGAGACGGATGAAAGCTTTCTACCTTTTCTTTAAGAATTTAAGTCTTTAAAGTATTTGTACATGTGTAAGCAACCGCTAATCTGAAGGGGAGGGGAAGATAAGAGAAACTGGACAAATTTATGCTTCTGTAATAGCAAAGATTAAAGATGGATTATAAAAGAATTGGAAAAGGATCTTGAGGTATTTGAGTTTCTGGGGAAGGGGAGAGATGCTAACAGTGCATTTAATACACTCAAACAGCATATGTTAAGTATGACACTACTGATTAAAAACTAATGTAAGTGTACTTGATGATCAAGTCTAATGTAACAGAATTAGTACTCCTGAATTACTAAAACTAAAATCTTGTTCATAAGCATCCTTTTTAATCCAGCTTGTAGCAATAGCTGGAATTTATATGCTCCTGTGCTTGTTTGTGTGTTGGGTTTTTTTTTAATGTCCAATCCAATAGCATTGTATCACAAATTCAAAATTTGATTTTTTGCGTTTATGTAGGTAGCTCTGTTGAAATCTGTTTGCATGCAACAGATGTACTTAGGAGTGGACTTAATCTGGAACTGAATGCATGCAAATGGCTCTACATGTGAAACTGTAGACTGGACAGAAAAATCTGTGTATTCTAGCTTGTGTTTCCCTGCATAATGAAGTCACTAACTAGTACAGTCAGATTATATAGAAGTCATCGTGGTGTATACATAACACCTAGGTTCACATGAACTATTTTTAATCAGTAATTCTTGCATAATGGAAGGATACAAATGAATGTTCATTTGTGTGCATTGTGATAACCTTTGTAGAAACCCTGCAGGATTTTTATAACAGTTCAACTGAAATTCAATGTGAACCAGATCAGCAGTTAACAGGCTTGGTAGGATCCCAGCAACGTAGCTCACAGGATGAAGAGCTCTGTGAACAAGGGCACAGAGACCTGGAAAGAAACGGTTAATTAAGCAGAGATTCTACTGAAAAGCTGTGGTAATAGTTGCAAAATACAGGCTTTCAACTAAAATAGTGAATATATAGGTTTTTCTGTGGCCTTCGACATTTTCCTATCAGAACAGAATATTAATCCGTTGCATTTTGTAAGGCTATTTCATTTGTCATCTGTTTTTTAAAAATAGTCACCAGAGACACTGAGGTTTTGGCAGCTGCTGGATTGCAAGACTCAGGTTGCTAATCAATGTTTTTATGTTTTTGTTTTGATCATGAAGTCAAATAGTAGTGTTTTTTCAAAGTCCTCTGGTAAACACTGATGAAGAATGACTGCTTCTGGGTGTGTTGGTTAAAGTAGCGCTTTGCAAATCTTCCTGACTTCCTGCAGTGGTTTAGGCTTCTCCCAGAGTGTATTATGTAGTATATTTGAGCAATCTTATGTAAACACTTGATTAACTCTTTTCCCTACAATCTGTTAACATCATTCTCCAAATTCACAAGTGGATTTCTATTCAGTTGTGTCCTTATCCAGCGGCTACCTTGCACCTTTTCATCCATCTCTTCAAGACATAGTCCGTAGCTTCTAACAGTTCATCCTGTACAACACTGTTTGCACCCAGTCCTTCCAAATATACCTGGTGATTCTTTTTGTCATTCTCTTAAGTTATCTTTGCAAAAGTTGTGATAGTTAGGAATTTATGTTGGAGAAGGAAGAGAGCAGAGGGAGCTAAGAAATAATGTGCATGTGTGTGGTGGGGTCACCCTTGCTTCTTTACAGTGAGCAACAGCCTCTGCTTGACCAGGCAGTGTTAGGGCTGCTTTCTTCCATGTTCATACTTCACTAGGAAAATTTAGTGGCCAGGAGCAAGTGTTAAGGTGGTTGGCAGTATATCAAAGAACAGAGATGCAAGTGCATTTCCTCACCTGGAATGTGAGCCTTTCTGCTATAGATTGTGACATGCATACCTTATCCTTGCTTGCAGCCCTAGCTTCTGCCTCTGCTGTGGAGCCTAGGGAATGTTTTTGTGGCCTCATCTAATGACTGCTGTTGTTTTGGGTTTGGATATTTTGGGTTTGTTTGGTTTTTGTTTGGGTTTGGTGTTGTGTTTTTTTTAATGTGTACCCCATCCTTAGGGGAGAGGTGATCAATATCTAAGGTATGTACCAACTCCTATACTACCTCCACTTGGAGACAGAAGTTACCACAATAAGAGTGTGTGTTGTAGGGAGTGGAATGTGCAATACAAGTTGCAATACTCAAATTACCGGCCTCCACCCCAGTTTGAGACAGCAATAGCTGATGTGGGACTAGAAGGTGTCAAGCCTCTGCTTCCACTCCCTGCCTTCAGGAAAAGAAACAGTTTATAGCTGGGCATGGTAGATCTTCCTGCAGATTCCCATGTCCAAGACACTGCTCTAGCTAGAGTTGCTCCCTACTAGGCTGAGATCACCTAGGTGGTGATCTCAGGTACCAAGATAGTCTGGAATTAAAGTACCATCCCATCGTGTGTCCTGTTTCTTCACCACTCAAGCTTGAGAATCCTTACTAACAAGCTGTAACAAATCCAATGCAATTTGTTCAACTGCTGGATTTTAGTGTTCAGTAGCTTTGCTTTAATAAGGGTCTAACTTCAGTCATCATTGAATATTAACTCAAAAAAAGAGGATGCTAGGCTAGTTTCAGGAGGCAAGAATCCCCTGGAATACACAAGTATAGAAAAAAGAACATTGAATAGTAGGTTAAATGCCCAAGCCTACACTCTGTTGTATCTAGCTATTTCTCCAGCATGTTACTGGTTTGATCCTTACTTACAGTTTGCCAATCAAGACACATTTTATGACAAGATAACTTTTTACTTAGTTTTTTTTTTTTCATATTCTTGCTCTGACTGGAACTTTTTGCTTCTCTATAAACTTCTGGCCTAAAAGGTTTGAATTAATGTCTTCTTTTTAGACGAATGTTGCCATTTAGAAGTGTTATCTAAAAGTCATGCAATTAAATCTTGACCTCAATTAAGTCAGTACAAAGTTCTCACAGCTCAGTGTGATAAGCAGTTATGGTTCTATGATACTGAATTTGCTGTGATGTATAATTTTACCACTCAGCATTAACACAAGGCCCATCTTGTTTGATAATTTTCCAGAACCTCAACCCATTTGTCTGTTTCCTCTTCTCCCCCTGTCCCCCTTCCCCCAAAGAAAAAAATCTAATTATAGTGGCTTTCACTGCTGTTTGACAGTCTTGACAATTATTAGTGGAAGCAAGCAGAAAGACCCAAGTTATACTAATAATCAGACTTCATTTAACTACCCTTTTTTACCCCTTGAAGCTGGGGATGCATCCCCATCTAAACAATGTGGTGAGTGTCCTGGGGTGAGTATACTGCAGGTACTATGTCCTGCTTAAATATGTTGTCAGACCAGGTTGTGCTCTTCTGTCACCTCCTGCTCTGGGGCCTTTTAGCCCCAGCTTCCATTCAAAACCTTGGGACTATAGAGTGCTAAGAGGTGAAAGCTGCGACTTTGGCGAAACTGTTGCATTCGAGACAGTAGGCATAAAACACCGGTAGTTTGGATCAGCCACAGCCTGGACCAAGTGGGATCGACAAGGGTATATATGCGTCCAAAGGAGCTCAGTGAAACTGGGACTGTTGAGGGCAGAGTATTCATATACGGGGGGGAAAAAGGGGTAATAGCTTAGCAGATGTTTGAAAGGGTTTTTTCTTTTCTCCTTGCATCACTTGTGTGTCGTAAAGGGAGTTTCTGTTGTGGTTTTATGTTCTTCAATAATTTTTTCCTAAGATTAGTAGATTAATAAATTTAAGCAAAAGTAGCATTATAGTCACATCTTGATCATTTTGAAACCTTAGTTTTGTTTCCCTCCACCTTTTTGTTATGAGACTTCATCTGAGCAAATCAAGCTATATAATCCCTCGTGGCCTGGCTGGATTCATCCACGCCATTAGGATTGCTTTTCTTAGCCACAGTTAACAATGGTGTAATGGCTTTTATAACATTTTATTAAGTTGAAATGCAGCAATAGCACTAATGATAAACAATTGTGGTATTTTAGGAAGAACAATTTCCAGCACATACTGCCCATGCCAACCTGCAGACCTTCTGGGCAGCACTTGACCCCATGGCATGAAAATACGGAGTATTTGTCCCTTACAGACATGTTTGTGCTGTGGCACAGGCTTAAGGAAACTGGTCTTGGGTGTCTGTAATATGACGCATTACTTTCATCTCTCTAGATTAAAATTCCTCTTTGACTGATGATGACTGTTGCTTAAGTCTTTGCTACTGGCTAGTCTAAATCAGGGTAAAGTGGCCTGGATTGGATTTGCTGTGGGGAGGATGGGAAGGGGCCTTCTTGTTGATGCCAGTCATGACATGGCACTTGTAATGCAGCCTCCTCCCTTCCTCTCCCTCTGATGCACATTGGGACTGTCCCTGGCTTAGGATGATAAACTTAATGTGAAACTATAACTAAGATGTATACAGGTTTTGTGGAATTCAACCTCCTCCTACCTCTTTAGATCCTCTTTTCAGTAAGAGGAAAAAAAAAAGGCAGGCTACCTTTTAATGCCTAACTAATAGCGTTATCTAACTTAATTAATGATTACTGATTAACCAATGCCAACAGTAAGTTTAAATGAACTTTTCTCCAGGAAATGATTAATTGCTGTTAAAATGGACGACAGTATTCTACTACATTCAGCAGAGAGACAGCAGTAGTGTTTTTCAGCCATGAAACAAGCAGGTAGTGAGACTGCAGAGGACGTGGGTGAATGTGTAGCTTAAATGCAAATTATGATGTGACTTCTCCTTTTGGATTTCCCAGTGTTGCGCTATTTCTTCAGTCAGTTTCAGCTTGTTGTGCAAAAACTGCATAACTAGCTTGCAGCATGGCCATATTCATCATTACCTTCTTTCGGTAACCAAGTTAAACATAGTCTCGAGGAAGTGAAGCAAAAGAGTTGCAAAGCTGCGTATGGCATTGCGAGACAAGGGGTTTGTATGCTGTGTTAAATGGTGCTAAATTGGGGAAGATGAAGTGTTTTGTTTTTTTTTTAAGTAGACCTCGGTCCTGATGAAATTTGAGTGATGGTGTTTATTTTACAATACCTACTTCCTAGAAATGCTCAGTGGACCTTGGATCAGACCTGGTTAGTTTGTCCCCCGTTCTTCAGTCAGCTCAAATGGGACGGATCTTTGCACTTTGCACAGTGCTGTTTGAAGTTACTGGAATTCAGCAGATGGACAAATAGACTCCCCCACAAAGGCAGCTGTCTTTGTTACATTGGACTCTCTACTTTCTTTTTCAACTAAAAAAACTACGACTTCTCTGAAACATCAATATTAATTTTAGCTTGTAATGATACAGAATCCAACAAACACAAGAAGGATAAAGTAGTCTGAATACCTCTTTAATTTTATAGAAAGCTATTCCCTAGGTATTTAAGTCTGAGAATCATCTTAACAGTGATAAGTATTTATTTAGTTCTCTTGTATTTGTGGTTTGACCTACAAACATTGACTGGATGTTGATAAGAGTTTACCAAAACCCAAGTCAGTCAGTCTGGTAAATGTTGACTTGAAATGAACTTGAATGGGTTTGAAGAAAATAGGAGCTTCATCTGAGGACTGACCTCACAGCATGGGATCTTTATGATCAGGACCATGCAGTGTAGTGCTTAATTTGCCAGTACAGATGGAGAAAAATATTAGAGATTAATTCAGTGCAGTCAAGTCCCTGTTTTTACTACATTACTTTTTTTAAAATGGCTAATCGCAAAACAGTGTGATAGCTAGAAAATGTTAGGAGTCCCATCTGCCTAAAGACAGGTTGTCTTCATCTTTGTGTTTGTACTATGCTTACATATGCAAACTTTATGGGCTTATAAAAGTCTTGCAAAGTGCAAGCTTATAGATAATCAGCCTATCGTCATTGCCTGAAGTAATATGATTCTGTAGATATGATTAAACTAAATCAATTTGTCATGGATAAAAGATTTCATAACCAAGCTAACACAAAGGTTAAAGATTCAGTAAGTACTTGGAGTAACTCTAGCGCTCCTTTCTTTCAAAAAAAAACCAAACCCCAAACAAGCCCCAGACAAACTAAAAGTAAACCCTCAGCTCAAACTCACCCTGGTGACAGTAGTGTCAATGGGTGAAAAACACCCATGTAACTGAGATGAGAACCCAGCTTTGTTGTGCTCTACTTAAACTTGCCATTGATTGACACACACACAGTATGGCAGAAACACATTACGTGCAGTAACAAATGAAAGTGCTGCTCGCTGACCATCTGGTCACCTTGCGGTGTATCTGTTATCCATCTTTAATAAGTGGTCTCTGTCGAAGTCTTCGATTTAGTTTTAATGAGAAATTAAACACCTCAAAACATCTGAATTATTCAGCTCACAGTTACAGGCGTTGGTGTGGGAAAATTTAGTATGGTATGAAATAGCATTGTAATAGCAGGAACAACAAGGGGGTTTTGCGTTAGAAGATCCATATATTAGGTTATTGTAATGTTGAGAGTCACCTCAAAATGTGTATTTAGTTGAAACAAACAAAAAGGCACAAATCTGAGACTCAAGGCATTGTCCCTCTATGGCTAATACAAACTTCTCGCTTATCTTATATTCTTATGAAAACCGTAGCCAGAAAAGGGAACTTCAAGTTAACTTCTGCATCTCTAAGGAGAGAGACTGAAATACCTACTCTGTTTTTTCACCTTTCTTACAAATGGGGAAGACCATGAACAAAGATGAGTGTGCTGATCCAGCTCCAAACTTCCTTGATTTGGTCTTGTTATGCTGTAGAAAGAGTAAGTACATTCAGACGTGAATCTACCCAAATCCTTTTTGGGAGATCAGGATAGCCTTGACTGAAGCATCATATGGCTTGGACCCCGCCTGTAACATATAATTAGAATCTCTTTAGATTCCTTGTGCTAGAAGTAGTACAAATACTGGTTATCACACTGCTTTTATGCTACAAAGGAAATAAATATGTCCAAAAACAATTAAAAACAATCCTTTGACAAATCATACGTAACAGAATACTTCTAAATTTTAGAACATAAACTCCACCTGAAAACGTTTATGAACTATTATTTTATTTATATGTGTCCATACCCGGCAAGCCTATTTTGACACTGCCTTGGCCTCAGGAAACCATTCGAAAACACATGATAATTAAGAATTAACTGTCAAATGGGACAAAAATACATTCCTGTAGAGAGCACCCAACTATGTTGGCCAATTAAATTGAGCAGCAGTAACCCAACAGATGAGCTCAATCTGAAGTGCAGAGCAGAGAGAGTATAGTACATACATTCTTGAGACTTCTCACTGTATAGATCTATTTTGCTGCAGGACTTACTAGATGGAGTGATGAAACCGTAGCCAGACCCAGCATTAGGTATGAGTGGTCCTCTTTCTTCCCCAGTAGCACATTTGATAATGTGTACTTGTACTGATTTAGCACAGCTGTGTCTTCCATGTCATATGGCCTCCTTGGCTATGGCTCGCCTTGCTCTCCCCAGAAGCTGTGTGTTGAATTTTAATTTTTGCTTTATCTTGTACAGAATTTCAAGCACTGCACTGGAGTGGAATGTGAGGGGTTGTTTCCTCACTGGAGCCAGAGTCTGTTCTTCTGTCTGTGTCTAACTATATAAAATTCCCCAGACCAAAATTACAAATGCAATAATACTTGGTTATAAAATGTTTACTTGGTCTCATTTAGGCTTACAAAAATTTTGGAATGAAATATTAACTCAGAAAGAACTAAGTAACAATCCAACTTGCATAATATTTAATGATTCCTGATTTAAAAAAAAACAAAACAAAAAAAACAAACTCAAAACAGATTTGGGGTCTAACAACATGACACTACTCCTTGAATACTGTTTTTATTTACTCATAAGAAATACCTTCTTTTTGTTTAGTCTCTCTTACTCTAGCAATAACTTTTTGGTTTATTTGGTTGTGTGTTTATATAGATGGTTAAAAACCAGGGAATCTTCTTTGCCACCTTCTCCCGGGAAAAAAGCTCTCATCCAAGAGCTTAAAATATTAGAGAAAATGAGCAAAACCGACAACTCTGTATGCTAGAACCACAGGAACTTGCAAGGCTGACTTGTCTGCAGCTGCCTGATCTTGGTGAGGGGTACTGGATGTGGGCTCTGGAGAGGGGGGGGGCAAGGGAAGGGAAGGGAGCTTGTTAGGGGGTTGAGCCCTGTGTCAGGTCACTTAAAGCCTTTTTACATAAATACAGGAATGTAACAAGTGTTAAAAGTCAATACCACAATTTACTTCCATTTTAATAGCTCCTTCATGTTACCCTGAAGTGTCCTTAAAAGAACTAAGATGCACACAAAAACATCTTTCACCAAAAGGTCAAGTAGTCTGACAACATTAACTTCCCGGAAAAAAAAATCAGAAAAGGAAAACGGCTTGCGTTTTGCATTTGGTGTGTGATAAATGGATATAAGTTGTCAAAAGGAACTCATGTATCTAAAAGATTACGGAAAACAGAGCTTTTAAAAAGCGTGGTCTACTGTTGGATGAGTAAGAGAAAGGATGTAAGAACAGCTTGCCGCTGAAGATCAAGGGACTTTAAGAAGTGTGTTTCCTCCATTCCTCCTGAGGGTACAGCTGGTAGAGATGGAGTGACTGATACTGTCCTTTAAATTTAAGAATTTACGTGGAGAATGGAGGTGATTTTGTCTCTCATACAGAGGACGTAATGGAAGCTAATGTTATAGAGTATTTTGGAATGTTTAACTGTTATTATGAAAATGAATGAAATATTAAATGTTCTGAAGACAGCAATGCAAAAATCCTCCACACCAGGGTATTTGACACTCTGTAAAGCAGCTCAGAATTGGAGGTTAAAATTTAATTATATCTTGTGGGTTTTTTTAAAGGGCCCACAACTTCCTGCCTTTTGTTTATTTTTTTTTCCTTAACAGTTCTTTTCCCTTCTTTCTTTATTGCAGCCTATAGAAAACATAGTTGTTAAGTTCTTCTTGGCGCTTCTTTAAACTGTTATTTTTCCAAATCCAATGCTAACTACTTAATTCACCTGAGATGCTTTCTGGATTTATGCTCCCTTGAGTATATGCCCTATTTCATGTTATGTATTTTCCAGCAGTCTGTGCTCTGCACGTGCTCCCATCTTTGTAGTTCCTCATGGCAGTTTTGTCTACTTTCATCTTTTTTGTCATGCTATTATTTTTTTTATAAAATTTTATACAATTTCCCAAGTAGCAAGCTGCTCTGAGAGGTTAGAAACAGTGGTTTTCTGCTCTGTAGCATTTCTGAGATTTCTCAGGCTATTTTCTTGTCTTTGTTCTCTGTATGACAGGCCTTTATGATTTTTTTTTTTTTAAAAGGCAATTTTAGTTTTAGTGTCGTCAGCACACGAGTGCATCCTCCTAACCCTTTTTTCTCCCACTGTATGGCATCCGTGACTTCAGTTTGCTACAAGGAAAGCAAGCAGGGAAAACTGATTGAATCTGGTGGGGACAAATGAGCGGCTTTTTATTTCCCAATCTTTGACCCAGACAGATGTTCAAAAGCATTCCCAAACTTGCTCTTTCTGAACTCCAGAAACAAATCTTTTCGGTGGTTCAATGTTTACAGCTTTGAACTTGGATTTCGTTACGGTTATCCATGCCTCTGTGACTCGTGGACTACTTGAATGTCTGCAATGCGCTCCCTCCTTGCAGCTACGCTTGCAGGCAGCTGAAATGCTATGGCAAACTCGGAATGCAAATATGTGCCATTGAGCGGCGGGGTATGAGAATGATGGTGGCTAATCACTTCTTGAAGTGTACCCAGGGACAAGAAACATTACCGTCTTCAAAAGTCTCTCAAGGAGCTTATGACTAAAACCTGACTTGAATCTTGCCACCAGATAAGAGTGACCAAATCCAGCCCGTGTGAGTTCGGAATCTTCTAGGTTGTGCAGGTCCATTGCAGTAACCTATATGCTGTTTAGGATAACTTTTTAAAGTAACTCAATGTAACAGATGTGTTTATTACGATGTAGCATCCCTACCTCAGTAATAAAATCATTTTCCTTCTTATAGGCAGAAATAAGCCTAACCTCATTTTTCTGTGTTTTTGGTCTGTAGTTTTTTTTGGAGGTCAGTGGGAGACAACTCCAATATTTAATTACCTGCTCCAACAATCCTTGACATCAGTCAATCACCTGATATTACCGATGTTAGTATCTATATCTACCAGTTAATAAGCATATTAAAATGTATTTTTACAATGATCAGTAGTGACATCCCTGTCAGTATGTTCGCAAGGCTGAAAAGATACAGATACAGGGAGGTATTCAGTCAAAAAAAAAAAAGTAAACTTCAGAGAAATAGTTGAAAAGGCCACAAATTGACAGTTGCTTATATTAATCTTTTGCCTTTTTTTTGCATTTATAATAGCAAAATGACAAACAATATATAATGAAAGCTCATGAAGCTCAGAGATTGAGGAATTGCTTGCAGAAATAAGAATTTAAAAAAAAAAAATCAAACCCAAAAACCAGTTGTCCAACTGACAAGCTTCAGTGTTAACAGTTATTGACCAAATGAAAAAAAGATGGAAAAAAAAGATTTCTACTGCTTAGTTGTTTCCATCTTTTTGTTTGCAGTAATGGCACATATATACACATACATGTTACTTTATACTAGAGAGGATCCTTCAGAGGCTCATGCTGGATGACAGAGGGCAGGGGCTTCTCAAGATCCATACGGGGTATTTTGTTGTGCACGCTCCCTAGGACTTGGGTTGTCCATGTGAAGGCCAGGAAATGAGGAATAGGGGTGGGCCTTTGCTACCAGCTCATTCAGCAAAATGCTAAACCGCAGTTTCCTAAGCTTTAAGGCAGTTGCTCTGACAAAGAATGCTTTGTACGCCTGCTTCCCCATGTGCAATTCCTTTCTGCAATAGGAATTGCCTAATTCGTTATTTGTCTAACATAATTTCTGCAGTCCCTCATTTTGATGTATCAGATTTGAGAATACTGTTACAAATTGTACAGTGTGAATAAAATCATTAAGAGATATATAAGAAATCTTATAAAAACGAATTATAATTAATGTTTTTCATCTTGGGATAATATAAAAGCAAGGCTTTATTTTGCTGTTGGGATGTAAAAATTAAAATGTAACTTTAATTATGGCCTAAAAATTGTCCTTTTTCTACCTGAGGATTTTGGAGCAAAGTTTTGGTGGGAATAAGTTCAAGTGTATGCCCAGAGTTGTTCTCATGAGATACAAAAGAAAAAAAAACCAAACAACAAAACAAACCCCAAGTCTTAGTGAAGCTGGTAACACTTCAGAGCAGCTCCAGCTGACTCCATAATGATTACTGAGTGCAACTGTCAGATTTAACCTAGTAATAAAAATAACATAGACAGAAAAACACCCTGACTTAGAAACATTTATGCAAGATTTGTCCTTTTTGTCAAGAAGGTCAACGGTTTTGTTGTGTTTTGTTTTGCTGAAATAGAACATGAGGGCATTATTTGGTTGTTTGCGTTTTTAAATTCTCAAATGAAATTTATCTGCAATAACAAGTTTGTTTTCTTCCTGGAATGGAGGTTGGGATTTAATTTCGTTGATGTTACAGTCATCTCTGAAGACGCATTGTCTAGGAAACGGTGGGATAGCTTTACTCACGGCATGATTTGTATGTGAAAGTGATATGTTTTTCCATATGTAAGTATTACAATTTTAAAAAGGTGGGCTGACTGCGCTCTTCCCTGGCCTGTACGGGGGTTTACAGAGAAGACAGGAGAGCAGGCTTGTGTCTGACAGGCACAGTGAACAGGCGAGAGGCAACAGTCCTGTATCGCCGCAAGGGATGATGCAGTTACGCAGAAGGCAAAAAATTCCTCACCCTGGAGTGGGTTTTGTGGGGGTGCAGGATGGCAGGAGGGGGCTGTGGGGTCTCCCCTCTCGGCTGCCTCCGGGCCTGCCCTGAGGGGGAGCGGGGCTCAGGCCAAGCATCGCTGCAGCGCAATGCCAGATCTCTGACGGGCTTTTCTGGAAGTAGAAGACTGCGTTTGCAGCTGCAGGAGAGGGGTGAAAGGCAGAATTAAAACGTTGGTCTATAAAAAGCCTGTGAAGGGACTTACAACTATAGGGACAAAACGTGTTGTTGATGTCCGGGGCAGGAGCATCTCTGCTGGTGTGAGGGACCTGTGACTTCACCCAACTTTAACTAAAAAGTTCCGCGAAGGGGGATTAAACCAGCTGGCCGCCGAAGGGTCCGGCCACACCGTGCTGCTCCCGGGCCTCGCCTCGCCGGGCTCCGGGACGGGAGCAGAACCCTCAGGGGCGGCCTCAGGGCC
>VYZM01017513.1:493799-513411 GCA_013398915.1 Dromas ardeola
CCCCCAACACAGATGCTCACATAATGTTGCAGTGGTTCTCTTTTGCTTCTCAAGTATTAAAGCAACTAAATAGGAAAAATAAGAAATATCTTAGATAAAGATAGTAGGGGAAATAATTGAGGCCTTCCCACTTTACATGTTAGGGTTTTTTTTTTTGTTTACTTGTTACTACTCTAAGCTTTATGTTTTGTGTTTAAGTAGGTGTCAGTAGCTATATCTGTGTGTTAAGTAGTAGTTTCAATCTCTTTGTGTTTGAGTAACTAAAAGCTCAACTTCAGTGTAGCTGCTTGTGTGCTTCGTGTTTGTCTGCAGACAAAACAATCTCAATAGAGTAGTTTAATTTGCCATAATATTTTGTAATATAGCTAAAGATACAGATAAATGTAAACGAAGATCTCGACAATACCAGCGGACACAATGGCTTATTCTGGCTAAAATGCGTTGTTGCCTCAAGTTTGTGGTGTTGGTCACTGGTCCCACTTTTTTGACTGAATCTGATGATCCCAGGTGAATCATATTCTGCTGCTTCTGTATTAAGGTTTGAACTATCCTTCAAATTTATGTCTTTGCTGCAGTTCTGCAGCAGTAAGACAGAAAAACCTTGTCAGTTTGTATTTGCAACATGTGCTTTGTGACTGTAAAGGCTGCTCCATTTCATGTCGCAGGATGAAACTGTAGCTTTTGTTGTAGCTGAAGGTATCCACTAAGAAAGAATTCTTTTAACACTGCGTTTTTCCTCCTGGTGTCAGGCTGTAGATAACAGAAGTTAGGTTGGAAGGGACCTCTGAGGATCATACAGTTGAATCCCCTGCTCAATGCAAGGTGAGTTAGAGGAGGTTGTGCAGGTACATGTCCAGTCAGGTTTTGAATAGCTCCAAGGGTGGACACTCCACAACCTCACTGGGCAACCTATGCCAACATTTGACAACTCTTACAGTAAAAATGTTTGGTTTTTTTTTTCTTTTTTTCCTTGTGTTGAGGTGGGATATCTGATATTTCAGTTTGTGCCTGTTGCCTCCAACCTGTCACTGGATACTGCAGGAAAGAGTCTGACTAGGTCTTCTTTACTCCCCTCCCTGTACCCCCATCAGGTACCTAGGTATGGGTAAGATTCCCCCTTGGAGCCTTTTCTTCTCCAGGCTGAACAGTCCCAGCTCCCTCAGCCTTTCCTCATATGAGAGATGCTCCGATCCCTTAGACATCTTAGTGGCCCTTTGTTGAGTCCAGCACTTCAGTAAGTCTGCATCTTATATTGTACTGAGGAACCAAGAACTGGACCCAGTGCTCTAGATGTGGCCTCCCCAGTGCTGAGCAGAGGGGAAGGACCACTTCCCTCTACCTGCTGGCAATGCTTTTCCTACTGCAGCCCAGGATACTCTTTGCCATGCCATGAGGATGCATTTCTGGCTTCTGGTCGGCTTGTCCACCAGGACCTCGGGGCCTTTTCTGCAGAGCCACTCCCCAGGTGTGGGACTCTGCAGTTCCCCTTGTTGAGCTTCCTGTGGTTCCTGTTGACTCATTTCTCTAGCCTGCCCACATCACTCTGAATGGCAGCACAATCAGATGGTGTGTCAGCCACTCCTCTGGTTTGTGTGTTGTCTGCAGTCTTGCAAACTTGCAGAGCATGCACTCAGTCCTGTCGTTGAGGCTGATAATGAGGATGTCAAACAATACTGGTCCCAGTATTGACACTGGGGTACACTCCTAGGAACTGGCCTTCAGCTGGACTTTGTGCTGCTTCCTACAGTTTTACTTCTTAAAGCTCAAGTCCCAGTGTTGACAGACTGAATTTCAGACTCCCTTACCCCTTTTTTGTGCTCTAAATGACTTTTCTCCATTCCTCCTATTTTATTTCTCATTCTTTTCAGATATATATAGAGGGGAGGATGCAGAGAAGGTGGAGTTACTGAATGCCTTCTTTGCTTCAGTCTTTACTGCTAAGGCCGGCCCTCAGGAATCCCAGACCCTGGAGGTAAGAGAGAGTCTGGGGAAAGGAAGACTTTCCCTTGGTCGAGGAGGATTGGGTTAGAGATCATTTAGGCAAAATCGATACTTGCAAATCCATGGGCCGTGATGGGATGCACTCACGAGTGCTGAGGGAGGTGGCAGATGTTATTGTGAAGCCACTCTCCATCATCTTTGAAAGGTCATGGAGCATAGGAGAGGTTCCTGAGGACTGGAGGAAAGCCAGTGTCATGCCAGTCTTCAAAAAGGGCAAGAAGGAAGACCTGGGAAACAGTCAGCCTCACCTCCGTCCCTGGAGAGGTGATGGAACAGCTCATTCTGGATGTCATCTCTAAGCATGTAGAGGAAGATAAGATTATCGGGAGTGGTCAACATGGATTCACCAAGGGGAAATCATGCTTGACGAACGTTATAGCCTTCTGTGCTGGCATGACTGTCTGGGTAGATGAGGGGAGAGCAGTGCATGTTGTCTACCTTGGCTTCAGCAAGGTTTTTGATGCTGTCTCCCATAACATCCTCATAGGTAAGCTTAGGAAGTGTGGGTTAGACGAGTGGACAGTGAGGTGTATTGAGAACTGGCTGAATGGCAGAGCTCAGAGGCATATGATCAGCAGTGCAGAGTCCAGTTGCAGGCCTGTAACTAGTGGTGTTCCCCAGGGGTCAGTATTGGGTCCGGTCTTGTTGAACATATTCCTCAATGACCCGGGTGAGGGTACAGAGTGTCCCCTCAGCAAGTTTACTGATGACACAAAGCTGGGAGGAGTGGCTGACACACCAGACGGCTGTGCCGCCATTCAGTGAGACCTGGACAGGCTGGAGAGTTGGGTGGAGAGGAACCTAATGGAGTTCAACAAGGGCAAGTGTAGGGTGCTGCACCTGGGGAGGAATAACCCCATGCACCAGTACAGGTTGGGGGCTGACCTGCTGGAGAGAGCTCTGCGGAGGAGGACCTGGGATTTCTGGTGGACAGCCAGTTGACCATGAGGCAGAAATGTGCCCTTGGGGCCAAGAAGGCCAATGGTCTCCTGGGGTGCGTTAAAAACAGCATGGCCAGCAGACTGAGGGAGGTTATCCTCCCCTTCTGCTCTGCCCTGGTGAGGCCACATCTGGAGTACTGTGTCCAGTTCTGGGCTCCCCAGTTCAAGAAAGACAAGGAACTAGTGGAGGGAGTCCAGCAAAGGGCTACGAAGATGATCAAGGGACTGGGGCATCTCTGGTATGAGGAAAGGCTGAGAGACCTGGGTCTGTTTAGCCTGGAGAAGAGAAGACCAAGAGGGATCTCATAAATGCTTATAAATATCTAAAGGGCAGGTGTCAAGAAGATGGGGCCAGACTCCTCTCAGTGGTGCCCAGTGACAGGACAATGTGCACAAACTGGAACACAGAAAGTTCCATCTCAACATGACGAAAAACTTCTTTACTTTGAGGATGACAGAGCACTGGAATAGACTGCCCAGAGAGGTTGTGGACTCTCCTTCTCTGGAGATATTCAAAACCTGCCTGGATGTGTTCCTGTGCAACTTGCTCCAGGTGAACCTGCTTTGGCAGGGGGTTTGGACTAGATGATCTCCAAAGGTCCCTTTCAACCCATACCATTGTGTGATTCTGTGGGAGGCCTGCCTCTAACTCCTTCTGACTTGAACCCAGGAAGAAACTGCTTCTCCAGCTGCAGATGAGAATTTTTGTGAAGATACCTGTAATTTTTAAAGGGAGGGGGGAAAGCCATGGTGCTTTTGTTTAGTTGTTACTGTCTGCCAGTGTTTGATGTATCAGACCCTGTTTGTCAGCTCTGTGCCTGCTTGGTTAGTTGCTCAGCAGTAGTGATGGGGCAGATGAGTATGGGTAAAGTACTGTAGTAACCTGCAGAGTTTAAGTTATTAAAAATACAGAGCTGCAGCCAACTGTTCTTTGCTTGAAAGGATGATAAGGGTAACAATAATAGCAAACTCTGCATTTGTAGCATTTTTTAGTTACCCAGCTGCACTGATTTTTTTTTTTTTTGATCAAAGAAACACTCTCTCCTCTTATCACTGCTATTCTGTAGCACTTAACCTTTTACAACAATTCAAGCAGGTTTCTCTTTCTAATGGGGTTGTATTCTGAAATTTCCTCTGTTTTCAAAGTAACTTTTCTTTTGAATTCCAGAAAAGCCAATCTGGTTTTAATAAAATTATCTTAGATACAACTTTCTTTGAGCTTAAGATGTGTTTTGCATTGTAGCCATACTTAAAGTACTGTAGTTTTGATAGACAGTACAATGAATATGACTTTTAAAACTGTGGTATCAAATTACACCAATTTGATTTTGGACTACCTTCTCGTTAAGAGTAAACATCAGTGTTACAGGTGAAACCACAAGAGTTTGACTCCTGTGTTTTTAAAAAAAAAAAAAAAATGAAAAATTGTTCTGTGGATTTAGTACATAAAGGCATGTTCTTGAGTGGCGAGAATCCTTTCTCACTTGTAAAAATCATCCTTGTAAAGAAAGAGACTAAAATGTAGGACCTGCAGCCTCATCTGACAAAGAGACTCTATTTATGCAAATGCTGCACCTTTTTGCATTGACTGTGGTGTTTTCATCATTGTCGCTGACCTGAGGTTGAACGACAGAAAGTGCAAACTGGTGGAAAAACTTTTGTGTCTTGATTCTTCTCCTTTAAAATTTTCAAATCTCTAATATCTCTCTAGGGAGCAATGAAACATATGTGGACCAAAATTTCTCGGGACATTTTTTCATACAAGCAAACTCGTGGCCCTGTGATTGTTGAAGCAGGTTTCTTGCCACGTAAAATTGCGCAGTCTTAGTAAGCTCTGTCTTTGCTCTGGATAACAACTTAGCTGGGATCCTTCTATTCAGAATCTCTTCAATACGGAACTTGTTTTATGGAAAAGTTTCTTTTCTTCTGTCACTTATGGTGTTACAGCTTTTCCGTCATCCCCAGAGTGTTTAGAAGCTTTTAGCTGGCAAAAGGTAAAAATTAATCTTTGGTTTATATACATCTCATCTTAAAGACAGTCCTGTAACCTTTATATCTTTATTTGATGATATTGGAAATACACATTTTTCAACATACATTGTGGAAACACACCGTCAATCTAACTAGGAATGATCAAAATGGTACTGAATATGAACTGAAGTTAATCTGAAGTACGTTTACTGTTGGTTCAGATTCCTCTGTCTTTTTAGGATGTTGGTGACTATGTGCTTCTAAGTAAGTAATTTTTTGTGCATACTTTGAAACTGCTTAGGATTGTTTTTAACTGTCAAGCCTGACTATTTGATTGTCAGTATCCCTTAATAACCTTTACTTCTTGTTCTGATGTTTCATTTCCTAAGTGTGTTAAAAATGTAAAAAAGTATTCTTTCATGGTGAGAAAAAATCGCGAGACTGCCACATTGTTTTGCTTCTCCTTCTAGGCTTCAAACAAACTAATTATTTTTTTTCTGGCCATTATAACATCTGCAGTATGTAAGGTATTAGAGCTTTAGGATATTAGTTCATGAATGCATTGAGGTTCCTGTGGGTAGTTAATGTATTTTATCTGTCACCGGGGAGGAATGTGCTGTACAGCTTGCTCCTTCTGCGAGTGGTCTGACTCATGAGCTTGAAGTACTTCAAAAGGATTTCAACACTCCATCCCATTCTTCAGGCTTGCAGTTGCTTTTCTAATAATAGAAGCAGCAAAGCAGACAGTGGAGTTGCTTCTTGGCTGCTACAGTTTGTTACCAGTATAGTCATGAAAGCTGACATCAATCACAGTCTTCGCGTTTCACAGTCCACATTTGCCCATGTGGCTACAAACACAGTGTCTCTTGTACTGCTCCTTGAAGGCAGTAACCACCATATGCAACTGGGGTTCCAGTCTGGATGATCAGAACTATGAGCTGCAGGATGCCGGTGCCTCTACAATTCAAGCCGTGTTGTGGGAGCGCCATAAAATAGCTGTTGGAGACCTCCAGCAAAAGGTGGAGGATATGTCCAGTGAAAGGTGTGTTCCTGTAAAATTTAAGATACATTAAAATGATTCCTTAAATATCTGTGGTGAGCACAGCTTGTGTATCCTGACACAATTTGTGAGCGTTAAAAGCTTTCTTATATCATATAAACTGCTTGCCTAGCATAATTGCGAAGAGGTGAAGCGCTTGAAATTATATTGCCTGTACTGAAGTCAGTAGAAGTTCGCTTCACTGAAGGTGAGCTAAGGTTTTGCTTTTATTGATTCTCAGTCACATATGGGTAAAAGGGGCCCTCTCTTCAGCCACAAGCATCATCTCTTGTGCCAGTGAATTATAGAACTCAAGCAAACTGTACCCATGAGGTCTTGAACATGCACTCCAGGAAAATTAAGTCGGTCTTCAAAAGTAGTCATTGCTAGGGCCTGTTTCCTAAAGGAATTGCTGTGCTTTAGGAAAAAGGTGGTTCTTGGGTTGTTTAGAAAGATGAAAGAGCCAGGGCATCTCTGTTGTAACTGTCTCCTGTTTTTAACACCTCTTACTGTCGGTTCATTGAAGTGTGTGGGTTGATTTAGGGCATAAATACTGTAACTGCTGAAGTCCTCTTCTCCACAAAGCACATCTGCCTGTAAACTGCGGAAAGAGAGGATGGAAGCTAAGAAGAATGGAAGTGAAAGCAAAAGGAAATGTGCGTTGTTTCCTACAATGAAGCGTAGAGATGTGCAAAATAGTTTGTCACAGAAAAACGAAGATGGTGACCATGACATCTTAAACCCAGCCTTGGTCTACTAACATGTCCTGTAGGAACAACCTCCCTTTATTTGCAGGCTTCTCTTCCCCAGCTGCTGCTTCTCCTCTGACTTCTCTATGACAAGCATTTTTCTTGATGGAAATAAAAGGAAAGATTTGCGAATGCAGGTCAGTTTATTAGCATTATAAAAGTCTGAATCAAGTTAGCTGTAAAAGATGCATTTTTTGGTATCAAAATCTTGCTTGAAACTATTTTTTCAACCTTAAGATGTGCATATTGTAATAGCATTGAAATTGACAATACTTTTGTTAGTAAGGTTACATTCTTTAATACGAAAAGAAAGATGACACGTTAAGTGAAGCTGTGTTTCGTGAGATATGATGTTGTAAGCATGTTCTTTCCCTCCTTTTCTGGATTGTACTTTTGTTGATGATCGGTATGTCTTGTGTGTATCTCGTGACAGTATATGAAGGTTTCCTTGGCAGTATGAATTCTGGAAGGAATGGGTGGGATAGGAAGAGCAATTTTTCTCTTTCCGATAGTATGTGTCTGATTTTATATAGGTGTATTTACATACCTTCTAACCCTAAAATATGCACTTAATAAATGTAAAAAACTAACTGTATACTGATTTGCTTAGTCTGTCTGTTTTATATTTTTTTCACTGTAGGCAACCAATTCACAGAGACAAATGCCTTTAACATTTTTGTTAAGGGGAAAAAACACCTTTAATGCATCTTTATTCCTTTTTTTTTTTTTTTTAATGCGGTCTAGGGATGTTAAGTAATATTTAACCTCTGGCATCACTTCTGGGATTTCTTAATGCCAGCTATCAAAGAATCCCATCTATAGAGGAGAGACAAATGAGTTTAACAACTGTACATAGCTACTCTAGCTGAAACATGCATTTGTGAGTAACAGTAAATCAGGTTTGCAACTTGCCAGATACAAATGCTTGAGCGTGAGGAGGAATGTTTAAAACATAGAAACCTGGTTGTCATGAGTTACAGTCACTATTTAATACCTAATAATAATGTTCCTTCTTTTAGAAAGCAAGGGTGGCTTTTGAGGAAGCAAAGGAGGCTGTCCATGAATAATACTGTTTATTTGTTACCAAAGGTTTCCAAGCAATTGACAAAAGGTGGTACCGTTCAGTTCTAAGTGTTGCCAACCTGCAACTTCTTGGAACAGGTTTTCTTGAAGTCTTGCCTCATGGATGCAAGTGATTACAAGTGATCAGAAGAAAAATAAACTAAGGGGTGGGAAGTTCTGGAGTAAAAGTTCTCGACTTCACCAGTTCCTAGAGAAAGTTGTGAATATTGTGTGTAGACTCAAATCTAAATGGCAAATAAAATGGATATCCAAATCAATTATATGTTTACATATATCATAGCTTTCAGGTGATTTATGGAGCTATTTTATGGCTTGGGGTTTTTAATAATTGTGATTAGAACACTTAAAGAGTTTCCCTGACCTTGCCATAAAGCATCAGTCTTTTCATGTTTTTTATTTATGGGGTTAATGTGGTAGCTTATAGATTTGGATGGTGCTAGCGTGAGAATTGCATCTGGTTCCTTCACTGCCCATTTCCTAATGGCTGTTGAAATTTCTGGCAGGAGGCTTTTATTATTCTTTTTTTGCTTTCCAATTCAATGGAGAAATAAGAAGTTAAAACTCAATACATAATACATTTTGAAATAATATCTCCAGGTATTCATTAGAACTTAAGTTGTTAAGATGCTGATAAAATTTATGTTGACTTGTAGAGCACACGCTTTAGTGAAACTGTTAACTATAATGAAGAAGAGGATGTCAGAAATTTCAGAGCATTTCTTTGAAGTTTTAAAATGTAGTATGGAAATGAAGTCATTCATATTAATTGCTAGGCAATTGCGCAGAATACTAGACTGCCATTCTTGCCAGGTATATTCAAAAGTATAAAATAAATCTACTGAATTGTTAGCTAGCTCAGTAGTCATTTGCTCAGCCTAATGATACACTGCAATTAAAGTACTTGAATATTTATTCATAGCATCGCTTACATGCACACAGTTATGTTAAGGACATGATTACAAAGCAGCCAAGTGTTCTGAGAACTCTCAGTAGCTACATTTAGGTGTGTAATAGTTCAGTAAAAACATGGAAAAAACCCTTGTATTGCGTTTATTTTCTTCTTTAAGCTCTGCAAGGATTAGCTCATTAAAAGCTCAGTTTGCAGCTCATTATATGAAATATTTTCTCGATGTTTGAGAGATCTGTGTACATCTTGGTCTTCTTTTTGTAAGAGAAGGATAAATCTTTCTGTCTTAACGGTGCATGCAATTGCAAGTAAACTTGTCTTCATCCCTTCCTGGAAAAGCCTTTTGCTTACAACACTAAGTCACAAATTAAGTTATCTTTTAACAGCTATGTCACTTCTGTGTTGATCTTGTGGGTAAAACATGTCATTACAAATAAGTTTTTTTTTCTTGGTACGGAGTTTACTGTGATTTCAAATTACCATGTTAAACTGATTTCCTGCTCTTGCCTGCCTTTACGTTATTCCACTGTGTTAAACTGCATTTGGAGAAATCTAAGTATTGCGAGGCTGTAGGCACAGAACCGGTATCCTTCTAAAATATGCCCTGGCAATAGAAAGAAGCTGTGGAGGAATGTTTGCTGGTTTTCAGGCCCCTGAGTGACAAATATTTGTCTCTGAACTGTTTTTGTCTTGTTAAAGTGGAGCAAAGCAGTCTTCCTAGTTCTGCTGCCTTGCAGCTTGAGGTTTGGATTTGAATGTTTCCAACTGCAGTGGAAGAATGTAATAGCACAAGTATGTCTTAAAGCAAAAGGTGCTCCTTTTGAAAACTTCGATGTGGTGAGAAAATTGAAGACAAGCGTTTGCTCCCCCCATTGAATTTAAAGGGACACCATGAACTTAAAATTCTAGATACCTGAGGGCTTTTTTTCTTCTTTAAAAAATTGCGGTAATGGCAGTGGTTTTTCTGCACACTTCTGTGGTTTGCTGTTCTGTTTCCAATCCAGAAATGCTCTGTGAAGGACTTGCACAAACTGATTCTTTTCTCCTTGATAATCAGGTCAATCAATTGACCATAAAGCGTTATTAAGCACAAGAGACAGCCTTATTGCCTGAGGAGAAATGACAGAGGGAAAAGAAACTAGAGGATGTCCAGCTGAATCTCTGTGATTTAATAGCTTACTACCTGTCAGCTGAGCTGCAGAAGTTGAGCTATTAGCCTGGCCAGTTGATAGATGAAATTAATTGAGTAAATCAATTAAAGAATTAAATCGAACTTCTTTTTTTTTTTACCTTGCATTTGTAGTAGGATAACAGAGTGCACCTTTTTACCACTTCTCAGCTGGAACTTGTTAGTGCATCGTAAGCTGGTTGTGTGTTGGTACCCTCTATTGTATTTAACAAGAGCAGGTAAAATACTCTAGGTAACAGCAGAAGCTTTTTTTCCTGTTTTCCTTTGACTGGGACCTGTCTGAAAGCTTCAAAGTCAGACATTAGTCTTCATCTAGTATGCTAAAAATGTAGGGTTTTTTCCAGCAAATTAAGCTTCATAAGTTCTTCTCTTTGGTTGTTCTCAATTGTGTGCTACTTCTCATGGCTTACATTTTTCAGTCATGAACTTTATTTTAATCCTTCAGAAAGTTAGATCTGTGAAACATTTTTGAAGGTTAAAAATAGTTTCTTTTTAAACTGCTCCACAGTGGAAATGATTAGTAGTATAAATTGGTATGTTCCAGGGAAGTATCTATAGTAAAGTAATCCATATTTTTTTCTCTGAGTGATCTAGAAATAAAATAATTTTATTTGGAAATAATCAGTTACTTGGGAGAAACCTTTTTTTGCAGGTGCTTAATGTATTTAGTATTTAGTTTTTATTACTTTTGGAAAGCCACAGTTCAGTAAGACTTTTGTATATTGGCTGTTTAATAAGGAGACTGAAGTAATACACCGTTGATTCATTTCCCTTTAAAACAATTCTCTTTTAATTTTAGTTCCTTGTCTTGTAGGGAACCGCCATAGATACATATGTGAAATACTTGATAAGGAAGGTGCACAGTCAACTAGGACTGCCATGTCCAGGCGTTTTCCAGCTTCTGTGAAATTACAGAGGATGTTGGAGGGAATTTGCAAGTTAATTTTGAAAAAAGTGAGAAAGGATCTGTGCTTAGCTTGCCCAGGGAAAGGAAAGGATGTTGAACATTATGGAATGAATAGTTCTCCTCACCTTCTTATCTCTAGTCTGATTCTATCTACTTATGACCAAATACAGCATTTTATTTTTTTACTTTGTGTTCAAGTCTCAATTCAGTACTAATTTGGGAGGTGTCAGGAAGTAATAGAAGTGTCAGTTTTCAAAGGTGTGATGCTAATTGGATTTCTGCAAGGACAGGGAAGTTATGCATGCATTATTGCTTCTTGTCTTCAGTGTGTAGCCTATCGCTTTTGCATCAGTTAAACCACTGCTTAAAAGACAGATAGTAGTAAAGGAATTAATTGTCCTGTGATGAGAGCCATTCACTGCCTGGAGACCTGTTAATAACAGTACTGAAGATTCAGTAGTGGAGGTGAAATATTTCCTCTCATGTCAGAAATGAAAAATAATAGCCAGTAAGAACCACTTAAGATACCGAAGACACACAGAAAAATAATCATCTCCCACATGCATGGGCAATCCATCTTACTTTTCCTTTTGAACTTCATAGAGCTACTCTGCCTCCCTATCCTTTCCCTTTTCCCCTTTCCCTTAACCCGCCCTTTTATTGAACAGGACCAGATTCTACTCGCTTGTCTCTTTGGCCCGATAACAGCATTAGATGTATTCTGGTCTTTAATTTACCACAGGCTTTTTCTAGTTTTCCATCCTGTGATCTTCTTTGGGAGACAGTCTTTTCTTTCTCTATTTAGTTACTGTGTGATGATGGAACTAGCAATTTTAACTCCTTTTCCTTACCTCAGGATATTTTTTTCTAGTCGTTGTAAATGTTGGATGATCAACAGCTGTAGCTTCCTCCTGACGTCATTCTTACCACTGGAGTATCTGGTCTCTGGTCTAAATAGTCTCTGATAGTTTCTGTTATCTGAGCAGCATTTTCTGAACCCACTTTCTTGGCTGTAGCTAACTTGTTTGGATTTGAATTCTGAGTTTGTTTAATATAGCATTTTAAACCTAATGATCCAACGACAGACTTTTTGTTTTGCTTTTGCTGGAGTGGTTTAATAATAGTAAGTGTAGAAATGAAACAAACTTGCTAAATTTAAAAAAAAAAAAAAAAAAAAAAAAAAAAACCAAAAAAAAAAAATAATTTTTGAAAAAATNAATCATTTTTGACAACATGATTTTCATTTTGTTTTTAATACAATGAGGTGAGACAGTTGAATTTGAAAGCTGGGTCAAAAGCTTATGTAATTTTGAGACCCTAAATATAGAGTGGTGTAATGACACAAAAAGATCAATCTCTATGCATATGTTCTGGTAGAGTATTTTTGTTTTGTTCGTATTCTGTGCATGCAATTTAAAACTAAGCTGGATACCCTCTGCTTGGAAAGATGGTCTTGCTAATATTCCTGTCTTATGCTAGGCGCCAATTTAAATTGACATGTAGCATGTAGGTTTCTTTATTGTAATTGTCTGGGTTGCGGGGTCTTTGAGGTTTATGTTTTGTTGATAGTAACATTTCCATGTGGTCATTGTAAAATTTACCTTTTTATTTTTTTTTTTTTTAATAGTAGTGGAATGGGGTGATGATGTTAAAGCAGTATCAGAAGATGAAGCCATGGTGCTGGTGAACCATCAAGCAACGGGTGACGTCTGCACTTTGATGATGTGCCTTCAGGATAAAGGCACGGTAGGCTACAACTGGGGCGTGGGGTAGCTTCTGTGTGTGCCATCTGTTACCTTGGGTGTGCTTGTATCTGCATGCGCTACCGCTGACTGACTTTTGTATGTTAATCCACCAAATAGTCTCAAGGCCCTGAATAGGAAGCTTTTTGTTTAGATTTGGTTTAATGTGACAGCCAGTAGCTTGGAGCAGGTTTTAGACCATAAACAATACCTTTGAAGAAGGTCAAATACGAGCTGAGTCAGTGTGCATCCAGTCTAGATTAACACGGAGGGAAGCAAATCTCCTTGCAGGTAATCATGTACTTCACTTTTTCACCCCCACCTCATGGCCTTGTGCAACTCATGCCAACTTTGCTCAAACCAGCATAGGTCTAGCTTCTTGGTTGTGACTTTATTCCAGCATGGAATTTTTCTCAAAGTTAGAAGCAAGTTGTGTATGGGATTTTGGTAGGAGTTCGGAAACCGAAAGTGACCTCCTTATGAGGGCATGTCCAAGGTAGGATAGCTATCCAAGGTCAAAATTGCTCGAGCTATTATTTCACAAGCTCTTAAGCATTTCTTGGTGAGAAGTGCAACTAATGCCAATTGTTTCATGCATTGTTGTTCAGAAACAGCAAAATCTGCACTAGGGAGTCTAGTGCTAGAAACTAGAGTATGGGTTCGAAATAGGAAATTAAATTTATGGGCGAAGCAGGAGGAAGGGAGTATGTACGATTAGGCTACAAAGGGTGGGAGACATACCTGGCAAGCTGAAAAAATACATTGGCTGTGTCTGAGTGTTGTCTTCTTTCTTGCGGCCCTACGATGAAGAAACAAGGAGTACAACAACTGCTTTTTGTTTCACTGTTTTTCTTAGTGTATATTAATATAGATTGAGTATACACTGTATGTACATCAGCCATTTAATATTTGTTGGGAAATTTTCCCAAATCATTCTTATGACAGCAGAGCTGATTTAAAAAAAAAAAAAAAAAGTAAGTATGAAAGTATGAAAATGCCACTCAAGATTGAGCAAAGACTAATTTCTTTCTCCTGTAGCCTAGAGAAGGCTGTGTTTTAAAAATACTGTAAATTGCTTTAATTTCTTCTGGAATTGAGAAAGTTAGATATATATGATATTCTGCACTGTACCCCACTGAGCAGAATGACAGAATAAACACTCTTTAATTCCCTTCACCAAAATTTTGCATAGGACAATCTCGTGATAAAGATATGACTGTGAGGGTATAGTCCTGTGCATGTAATTCTGTAATAAGTCCTGTATTGCATATAATCTTGATTATTGTTGTCCCAGGTATTTTAAATACTGTAAAGCTTCGTTGACTCGTATGTGTATACTGTTGTATGTATAAATCTAAGCCACATTTATACTGTTTTACTCCATAGCTAAAAAATTTCAGCCAAGACGGAGTAAGTTTTAGTGAATGTAGAAGATGTTAAAAATGGAGGAAGACACTGAGATGGCAAATAATCTTCCCATGGAAACTGTTAGGTTTGCGGGTTTTCAGAAAAGCAAAACATCCCTAAAATCACTATTTTCCCCCTTAAATAATTGCAGTCATTGCTCTTGGAATCTACATATCCTGAGACTAGTATGGCTTTAACGTTTTTAGTTAATAAAGAAATAAAAGAAGTATTAGCTTCAACACATGCGTAAATACAGCATGAGTAGTACAAATGGCTAAAAATAATGATGAAAGATCAGGATAGTTTATCCTTGATAGAACTTGCTGAATCGGGTGTTTTTAAATAGCATGCTTCATATTTCTGAACAGAAGAGAATTGTCTTTACTGTGAGTGACTGTGAAACCACTGGAGGAAAAATACCCACAAAACCTACCTCTCCAAAATAAATTATTATACAATAGGCAACTACTTAAATTAGGCAGTTTTCTTTAAATACAGTTTAAACTTGAGATGGAGTCCTTCACAACCTTGATATTCATCTGTTAGTAACAAAATAGTAATTTCCAAGAATTGGTTTTATTTTGTTTAGGATGGTTAAGCTGCACAAATTTCTAAACGCTTTACCACTCGGGCAACACTTTTTAGCTCTCAAACTGTTCTGGGAAGGTGAAAGGCTCACTTCCATTTCACCCAGAAGGGCACACAAAGAAGTAAAAGAGCTTTCCAAAGGCAGCTTCCAAAGCCTCTCAGCGGTGATGGTGCCGTGGCAGAACTAGGAAGACCTTCCTCCTGTGGCAGTCCAAAATTTCTTTTGCTTGCTTTTGCCAGCTAATACAGGCTGAAACCAGATGTAATCTGCAAGCACTTACTGTTTAACGCTGCTTTTTAAAAAATGTTAATTTAAGACCTCAGAATTGTTTGATTTAATGTTTTTCTGTGTAGTGAGGTAGAATACTGAAACATCCTTTCAATTTGACAATGTTTCCTAAGTGTCATGTAAAGAACTGTGATGGTATTTTTTTCTAGTATTTTATAACTTCTTATATACAAATGATAGTGTAGCCTATCTGTTTTAAGCAAATTTAATCTCACTAAGCAGTAAGCTAAAAATACGTGTGTTAAGATGTTTCTTGTCTTTCAGATTGACTTATGTGAATAAGGAAAACATGTTCTCTTAATGAGGGAAGAGGAACTTAGCTAAAAGTTATAATTTTAATGGAAGGACTGGACTGGTATTGTTTGCCTAATACATGTTACGACAAAACAAGCCACGCAGAGTGAGGTTTCAGCTGAATCAGAAGTGACTTAATAACACTTTTTATATAGTTCAAGAAATTGTTCCAATTTGTGAAAGTAAGTGTTAAAACAAACTTAAGGTAGCTGAGGTCTCATAAACATTATGTATTTAACACAGAGAAGTAGGTTAAAATGCTGCTATTACTGCTTTCTGACTGGATTAGGGCTGATAAATGGGGCTATTTTTTCTGATTTAGAGCAGAAAGCAAAGCCAGGAAGGGGTGCTGTGGAGAGAAGAACATAGAGTTTACAGCTGTTTGAATGAAAGTTTCAAGACGTGCATTCCCAGGTTTCATTGTTAAGTTAGAGGTGCTTGAAAGATGAAAGTTGGTCTGTTCAGGTTGCTTTGTTACAAAATCTAGTTAGAGTGAAATTAAAGTGGGCTTGTGAATAAGAGGCCCCTAGATTCTATTTTTTTTTTAAAATTGGTAAAAGCTTTTTCTATATTCTGAACATATTTAAGCAGGAAGGATGAAGCAAAAAGGACCTAAAATGGCATCCAAAAATTCTTTCAATCCTTAAACAACTATGAATCTGTGCTCAAAATGCTTCTGAATGTCTTTGCTTAAACCTCCTTGAAATGCAAGAGACTGATCTGATAAGCGTTGTTTCCTTCCTGAGGATACTAAATGGAAGAGCCACCACTGATATCTTGCAGTGTCCTCTGTTCTGTCCTTGGTAGCAGAACAGAATGAATATCCATTAATCTAGTTTGCCTTTTGATTGCAAGCGAGATAATTGTGTCCTGTTCCTTGAACTCCTCCTTTTTGGTTTTATGTTTTAGAGTGTGTGTGTGTATATTCATTATTTCATACCTAAAAATATTTCCTCTTTGTACTTCTTACGATTGCTTAGGCTTATAGGCAGATTTTAATCACTGAGCTCTGGAGTTTGCCTCTTTGTAGCCCACTTGCAGCAAACTGCCTGTATGTTTTGTCTTAGTTATAACTTGCATGTCACATTGATCATGGACACAATTCCATCACTCCTTCTCAAAAAGACTGAGGAAGTCCAGGGATGCTGGTTAGAAGCCCTGTGTCATCTAAAACATGGTGAGATGGACTTTAGACTCTGAAGAGCAATGATCAGCTTTCAGTGTAAACCTACTGTCATCTAAATAGAAAGACAATAAAAAGTGGTATGGGAGGAGAGAAGCAGTAGCACTGCTGGGCAAGAGTTCCTCCTCCAGGATTGCCATAGAACATCTAGGGACCAATGTTGACTCTTCAAAAGACACAAACCTTTTCTTTTCAGGGAAGCAGATTAGTAAGCTTGCTTACCTTCTCTGGTTGGTTTAAATTCTGCTTGATATAATAGGACAATAATTGTCAAAATGCCAAAGTAGTAGATGAACACTGGCAGTCATGCGGGTACTGCTGCCAGGCTAGATCATCATCAGTGGAATTTTGGTGGTGTTTTTATCAAAGGATATGGGTCTGTACACCAGCCTGTCATCTTTGGGCTGGTGCATGGGCATGAATTTATGATGTTGTAGTGCCTTGAAGAGCAATAACACCTCTCAGTGATGCTTTTTTTTAACTTTTGTCCTTAGGGCACACCTTTTCTTTCAGGTTTTGTTTTTTTTCCTCTCCCCTAAGGCTTTCTAATTTACTGAAATGGAAAGAATGTGTACCTCTGCATAGAATAATTTTTGCTTTAGGATCCTCTATTTTACTTGGTTTTATTTGATTGAGTGCACCCTCAGCAAGTTTTCTGACGACACCAAGCTGTGTGGTACAGTCGACACGTTGGAGGGAAGGGATGCCATCCAGAGGGACCTGCATAGTCTTCGGAAGTCAGCCTGTGCAAACCTCATGAAGCTCAACAAGGCCAAGTGCAAGGGTCCTGCACGTGGGTCAGGGCAATCCCAAGCACAAATACAGGCTGGGTGGAGAATGGCTTGAGAGCTGCCCTGCCAAGAAGGACTTGGTGGTGTTGGTTGTCGAGAAGCTCAACATGAGCCGGCAATGTGTGCTCGCAGCCCAGAAAGCCAACCGCATCCTGGGCTGCATCAAAAGAAGCATGGCCAGCAGGTCGAGGGAGGTGATTCTGCCCCTCCGCTCTGCTCTGGTGAGACCCCACCTGGAGTGCTGCCTCCAGCTCTGGGCCCCCCAACATAAGCATGACTTGGACCTGTTGGAGCGAGTCCAGAGGAGGGCCACAAAGATGACCAAAGGAATGGAGCACCTCTCCTGTGAGGCTGAGAGAGTTGGGGTTGTTCAGCCTGGAAAAGAGAAGGCTCCGGAGAGACCTTATAGCAGCCTTCCAGTACCTGAAGGGGGCCTACAGGAGAGGTGGGGAGGGACTCCTTATCAAGGAGTGTAGCGATAGGATGAGGGGTAATGGTTTTAATCTGAAAGAGGGGAGATTTAGTTGAGATAATTAGGAAGAAATTCTTTATTGTGAGGGTGGTGAGGCACTGGAACAGTTTGCCCAGGGAAGCTGTGGATGCCCCATCCCTGGCAGTGTTCAAGGCCAGGCTGGATGGGGCTTTGAGCAGCCTGGTCTAGTGGGAGGTGTCCCTGCCCATGGCGGGGAGGTTGGAACTAGATGATCTTGAAGGTCCCTTCCAACCTAAACCATTCTCTGATTCTGTGATTATATTTAACACAGGCCTGGGGATAGCTGTATGAGAAACCATTTCACCAACATTAGTCTCAAGCGCGGAGTTATATCTAGGAACTAGTTTTTCTTTTGTCACTCACAAATACATAGTGTGTCTGTGTTCCCTTGGATGTGTAGCGTCAAGTAAGAAACACCACTGGCAGACAGGAAAGGATACTGGTGTGTCACTGAGAAGAAATGGATGCTTGGTTCCAAAGCAAAACCTTTCATATCTTTGAGAGCTGTCCTTTTCTCTCAGACATGGTTTCCTTTTCCACTTCCAGTGATGCTAGAGGGTCTAGAAATGGGGGCTCTTGCATTATCCAAGAACTTCAAATAGAAAGCTTGCTAGTATTAAAAAAAAAACAAGCCACAAAAGCTAAGGTGTTCTTAATGTTCTCTTAGGCAAGGATAGCTAGCTTCTAAATGTGACATTCGGATTTTGTTGGAAAATGAGCTGTGTGTCTATGGCAATAAAGTATCTTAGACATTCTTTGGCAGGTATGTTTTTGCAAGTGTCTAAAAACTTCACTTTGCTGAACATCCAGCCACAGTTTAAGTGTAAGTAAAAGGAACAGGGTATGTGACAGTTACCTTTCTCCAAATACATAACCTGGGATTCATTTATAGCTTCTGTGGTCAAAAGGGAAAATAGGTAATGGGAGCACTCCAAGACGTAATTAGATTTCTTTGGAAGAAAGACTTACTGATGCATGCAATTCTAGATACAAATTGCAAATTATTGAGCTGCTTTTATAAAACAGAATTCATGCATGAAATATGATCTGCTTCTTTCTACAAATTCTGCGTAGGCATGTGAAGATGTGAAAAAAGGTAAAAGACACCATCTTTTACTGTATCAAACTATTTTGTTAGAAGTATTGTTGAAGGCATGGATGTGGATTTGGAGTATTTCAGTTATTGTGCAAACCTCTGATGTCTGGAGAGAAGCGTAGAGTACACTTTAGCAGTAGATGTAATCAACTAGTGCATGAATAATACATTGTATTTTCTAGAGGACATCTTTATTTCTTAGACTGCTTTCTTTCTGTCTTTGCCTCAAATTATATATCTTGGACAGCTGAAAGATGCCAAGCAGAAGGTGCCTGTTTAAGTTTCAGAAAATGATCTTCTGACTACCAGAGAAATGTCATGGTTCTCCATATGCTTTTTTGATAGTGATAGATGGAAGAGTAGTGTGTTACATGACTTTAAGATTCACTGAACTTGAACCGGTCTTGCAAGGTGTGGCATTATAACAGAGGGAAGAGTAAAGGCAGTTAGCCTCATGTATGATTGACAGCATGTAAGAGACACTGGATTTCACAGTTTTGGAGAGACGATTCCTACCCCTCTCAAAATCTCCATGTAGGAACTATAGAGGTGAAAGACCTTGGGAGAGAAGAAGCTTTTCCCTTCTGTTATTTACCTCTTCTGGAGTAGTTCTATTTTAAATCTCAAAGGACTGAACAGGTACAGTATCTGCCTTCACTGTCCTGTAAGAAGTGATAGTCAAAGTCAATGTAACAACTCAACTTCTATTTTTGCCTCTCACTGTGCTTCTTGGCTGGGACAAGGAGCATGACTTGAAATTCTCAGGGATGCACGTGGCTGCTCTGCCGTGAGACAAATCGGTAGTGGTATGTGGGCTGTACATAGGTCTCAGTGAATGCTGCTATTCAAAGATAGAGAGAGCATGTACGGAGCATGTGCATATCAGAAGCACAGCAACAAAATGATCTCATCCCCAAAATCGCTGAGTAAAAAAAAAAAAAA
>VYZM01017513.1:513466-576813 GCA_013398915.1 Dromas ardeola
TTGTTGTAGACATAAAACAGTTGGAGATTTCAAATACAGATCTGTATTGTTTTGTGTACTTCAACAAATGCTGGAAATGGTTCTAATTTGCAACTGGCTTAAAATTGTGGTGATATTTCAATAAGAAGCATTACACTACCTGTGTGAAAAGATGGAGTAGAAATTACTCTAGCATATGGCTAATAGTGTAGAACTGAGTATTATATTGCGAAAAGGCAGCTATTTAATCCTGCTGTTGATGGAGAAGTGTAACACCTGGGCTGCTTTATACTATGGGACATAAAGGACTTTATTCCATATATTTGCTAGTTCCATTGCTGTTGTGAGGGTGACAAGAATGTGACCAGTATATACATAATTCTCTGCACTTGACATTTACTAAGCTTTTTTTTTTAACTTTTCAGGTTGTCCGTCAAATGATGTGGCTGATGGATCATATTTTTAAGTATACAAACTTTGGCATTGTGTCTCTAATCCATGGAGACTTCTTTATAAGACAGGTAAATGGAAACGCATAATAGTGCTTTGATTTATCCTTGTTTTTGGAACATTGTAGTGTTATGGGACTTACTCATCACCTCCTGGATGGTTTGCAGGATGAAATAACTATGTTGTAATATGTGTATTTGGGTAGAGCTTTCTTCTGAAACTGTTTGTTGTTTTTTTTTTCCCCAAGCTTCTTTTATTGTTTGCCTAGACATGAATGTTTATGGAACCCAGTTATGATGGAAGCCTTTTTATGAGAGGTCTACAAGCAAAGTACATGGGCAGTCCTTTTTGTCTCTCTGTTTCTGACTGCCCATTGTTGGAGCCTGTCTTCTTTCCTTAGTGACCTTGAAGTTGTGCAATGAGTCTGGTTAGGTCACTGTTCTACCTGTCAGAGTTTCGGATAAGGAAAGGCAGGACCATCCCTTTTGGTGGTGATGTGGTAGTAGACCAGTTTAAGGTGGTGACGGACCTGCATAAATAGTAATTAATTGATTCATGAAGGTTAATTATTATTTGAGCATCAGGAAAGAATGTGTGTTAAGCCCAGCATCTCAAATGTTAAGGAGTGAAAACCTCAGATTATTTCTTACAGTTTGGGGTTTTTGTTGTTTGGTAGCTGTTGTTCAAACTGCAACTTTGAAATACAACAATAGGCTTGAACCTGCTGCCAGTTATGTGAACTGTGTTATCCAGCATACACGTTTCTTTCCTCTCCTTATTTTTGTCTGGACTTAAAATGTATGGTCAGACAGAGAGAATTAATGAGTTTTCACTTTACGGAGAAGGAAAAGCTAATTCACTCAGAATGAAATAAAGAAATACTTAATCACAGCTGTACATAGCTAAAGTGAGATTTCTCACTAAGACTAGAGGCATGGTTAGAAAACCTTAGGCAAAATTAGATAATAAAATAAATATCTCTAGAGAAACAACTGTGTACTGTGAAAGTATGGGAAGGAACAGGGTTTGACACTTTGTAAACTTTAAATCTGTTTCAGTAGTTAAAATTCACATACATATTTTGAGGTGCACATGGCTGTCAGCTTGTTAACTGTAATTTCTGAATATGGTGTTGCAATTCCAGTTACAAAACTGAGCTGCAAACACTAAGGCTTTTCCTCATGTTTGTAAAGTGGCTGAGATATGCAACATGACAAATAAAGTTATGTCATCATGAGTCTAAATATAAAGCAATTGAAAATAAAATGTTTCTTGGCTGTTAACTAGCCTTTGGATGTAGCAAAAACACTTAAGGTGAGTGAGTAATGATCCTTTGCCTAACTATAGAAGGGCCCTAGTAATATTTGGATGAGCAAATACTTCATTTTTTTCCCCTGAAAAATAATGTAATTTGATCATGGTAGAATACATCCTATTTGTTAAAAATGTACATTAGCCGTGTTTTCATGAGCAGCAGCAATGGCAATTTTAGGAGCGCTTCTGAAGTCTACTAGAGGTTGACTAGTGTTTTCCCTTCTCCCATTGAAAAGTATATTGGAAACAGAGACTGTCAATTACTTGCCATTTTGGTGATGCAAAGTGCATGGCATCCTGAAGAATTCGTCAGCAGTCTGCTGCTACCAGTTTTCTTTCCTCTAAAGGAAAGAAGACTGAGCCCGTTCCCTGTGGTGGTGATCAACTAGCCATGGTCTTCAAGAATTGGTTGTATTAAGGAGCTGCTTCTGCTTCTGTATGACTTACCTTCTCTTCTTTCTGGACAGTATGTTAATTGCATTTTGTCTTCCAGGACTCTTCAGTATTCCACTAGTCATGGTTGCTTTTCAACACTCCTCTTTCCCATTAGTCCAGTAGATTTTTCCTGTATCTATCGCAGCAGCATCTTAAACCTCACGGTATTTGCTAAACAGCAATTTGTCCACCAGTTGTATTCATTAGGTTTGGTTTGGTTTTGGAGACTTCTACTATGTAACATGTGAAAAGGTTATCATTCACTGATGTGGTTTTTTTAACTGCTGTGCTATCCTGGAGTCCTGAGATCTGGTGGGAAAGGACTGTTTTAACTGAGGAACTTTTATGTTGCTCTTTAATTGCATTAATATGAGCAGGCAGAGCTTTTTCCTTCCCTTTCATGAAGTAAGTTGGAAGTAATTGCAATCGTGAGATTTCAAAATCCAGGAGAAACACTTTCACAAAACTTGTCTTCAATAAAATGTTGTTTCTTTTTGTCTTCCACTCAGCCCCTCTCTTTCCCTCTTCCCTGCCAAAAAACCACCAACCACCAAAGCGTGGAAGGTTTGTAGCAGTTTTGTTGACATTTCAGAGAATTAAAATCACCTCTGCTGAGGGAAGCTTAAATTTTGGACTCTTGTGTCTTTAGAGTGATTTGGCAAAGTCGCTTTGAAGCACTCAAAAATGATAATTGATGTCAGTTGATCCCTATGAAAATTTGGGTCGCTTGCTCTTGCTGTGTGTGTAAGTGGGAAGAGATTGTTGCTGAAGATACTGAAGATATTTTTGCAGTAATTAAGGACAAATCTTACTATCTTAAATGAAAAAATTGTGCTAATACATCAAAGAGGAGAAATGAATGAGGGCTGGTTGTTTTATTTTTTCCTCATCCCCTTCATCTTTCAGATTTAATTATCACCTGTCTATATCCTATATATATAGCTAATTATCAAACTAGAAGCTGGTGTCATAGAATACCTAGGCTAGGGCATGTCGTTTTTATTGTTGTAGGCTTTCTTTAAGTTCACGCAAATAAAATCACTTCCTACTCAACAGTTTTTCCCCTTGAGGAAGGAAACCTGCAAACATCACAGCCCAGTACATTTTATATTTTTTTTTTTTTTCCCTTCTCAAACAATAAGTGTTTCCATCAGTGTGCTGATGCAGTGCAGGTTTGGGAGAAATCTGTGGTTCTGCTGTGGTAGCTGAACTCAAACCTGGTCTCAAGGTCCAGCTATGTCTTCTGGTACCTCTGCTATTCTACTATGGAATGAGGGGACAGGTGTGTAGAAGATATGTACGTAAAGCAAAGATACTGTTTGGCTTGAAGAAATTAGTGATGATACGTGGACCTCCAAATTGTAGCGTGACCCCTAGATTGTCTTTGCAGAATTCAGTTTAGAAAATTCAACTTGGGACCCAGTAACAATTAGAGAATTCTGTCAATACATCCTCCTATTATGTGGAGTTCCCATTTACAGTATGGATGTCACTCTCGCAGAGAAGTCATCAAATCAGGAGCTTCATCCTCAGTTTCAAGGGCTTTTTTCAGCCTTTCTGTAAAGTGGCATTAACTCAGCCACCAGTGGGTACTCTGGGAACAGTGTTTTGTGTTGTCATAGAGGCTTATTTGTATCTCTGAAAAGAGAGAGAAATCATAGAAATGTAATAATTATCTGTCTTAATGTTGTCTCTTTTAAGCATTCATTTTATTTAGGTAATGTTTTATCCTTATAGGGGAGAGCGCACCGTGACCAGCAGCTTGTGTTACTCAAGGAGCATCTAGAAAAATATTACAGGAGCCGTAATCGGAAATGGATTGTTTTATTTCCAGAGGGTGGCTTCCTTAGGAAAAGGAGAGAAACAAGCCAGGCATTTGCCAAGAAAAACAATTTGCCATTTCTTAAACATGTCACCCTGCCGAGACTTGGGGCAACACAAGTAATTCTGAAAACACTTGTAGCGCCGCAAGAAAATGGAACTCCAGCAGGTGGAGACGCTGTGATAAAAGGTAAAGACCGCTTCACTCTTGTGGATAAAAAGCAAATTGAATGGCCAGGATTAGAGGCTGACCTGCTGGAAAGCAGCTCTGCAGAGAAGGACCTGGGAGTCCAGGTGGACAACAAGTTGACCATGAGGCAGCAATGTGCCCTTGTGGCCAAGAAGGCCAATGGTCTCCTGGGGCGCATTAAAAAGAGTGTGGCCAGCAGGTTGAGGGAGGTCATTCTCCCCCTCTACTCTGCCTTGGTGAGGCCACATCGGGAGTACTGTGTCCAGTTCTGGGCTCCCCAGCTCAAGAAGGACAGGGAACTACTGGAGAGAGTCCAGCGGGGAGGCTACAAAGATGATCAAAGGACTGGAGCACCTCTCTTGTGAGGAAAGGCTGAGAGACCTAGGTCTGTTTAGCCTGGAGAAGAGGAGACTGAGAGGGGATCTTATCAATGCTTATCTAAAGGACGGGTGTCAAGAGGATGGGGTCAAACTCTTCTCAGTGGTGCATGGTGACAGGACAAGGGGCTGTCCAGAGAGGTTGTGGAGTCTCCTTCTCTGGAGATATTCAAAACCTGCCTGGATGTGTTCCTGTCTAGCCTGCTGTAGGTGAACCAGCTTTGGCAGGGGAATTGGACTAGATGATCTCCAAAGGTCCCTTCCAACCCCTACAGTTCTGTGGTTCTGTGAAGATCTGAGTTAAGCAAAATATTTTGTGTTGCATTGGTCTCTTTAAATGTCAAATACATCCATAATGCACCATCATATTTATATAAATGTTTTCATATTTGCTTTTAGTTCTACTATGTTTATTTTTTTTATACTGAGAAACTCAAAAAAAGAAAACCTTCGTTTTCTACACAGTGTGGCTGCATGGGTGTTTGTCTTGGTACACATGATGGGTAGAGCAGATGCTGGATGAGCACACAGAGTGGGCAAGACAGTGGGCTGCCCCTTTCAGCAGGATTGCTGGTTTGCTCTCGTTTATGGTAGTACGTAACTTCTGGAATATGCAAACTATGTTCAAATTTTTATTCCTGGCTTTAAAAGTTTCTTTGCATCCAGTAATGTATGCTTCATTCCTCTTCTGGAACTGTTTTCTGTTGAGTTCAAGTTATTCTATTCTCTACCGACTTTTGTGATGACTGTCCCCTCTGTTGCTGGAGGTAACTGTCACTGATGACTAGATTCGAAGGATTGTTTTAGCTGTCTTATGTTAGAAGAGTTATAAGGGAATAAGAATATTCCTGTAGCATTATTGTTCTGGGACACCTGGACTGTAGGCTAGAGTATAGCTGGGATATAAATAATGCCTGTAATTTTGGGACTTGGTGCTTTTAGTCTCAATTTTTAAAATTAACTTCTTGGTACATTCAGAGAGCGGGGTTAGATCTTACTTAACCTAGGTGTGGATTTCTGTTACTTATTATAGAAACAATGGATTGGGAGTTTGTGGTGGTTTCTTACTGATGGGTGGTGCTGGTATTTTCATAGCCAAGTTGTTATAATCGTTTAGCAGTCTGAACCAAAGATGCATCCTAATGAAGCCACATATGCAGATGACTTCCATTTTTTTCTGTGCTGAAGTTCAAATTTCAGGGTTAGCAGGGAGCCTCATATAGAAATTGCATCCAGATTTTTAGTTTTGAAGTTAATCTTGTCAACGTAGGAAATGAATGGAGATGAAGTTCTTGCAGGAGCGGAGGGAAGACTTTACATGAACTGAAAATCAAGCTGTGGAATGTATCAGAATTATTTCCTTTCAGGCTACATTCAGAAGAGAAAGGCTTAAGAAAGCCCTTGTTGTCTTAGAAGGTTTTAGGTTTAATACGGAAACAGAATACCCTAGTCCTTGGTAAAAGTGTTTTTTTTTTTTAAGGGAGAAAAGTTTGGCCTGTTCCTGTTCTGTTTATTTCCGTCTCAAAGGCAAAAATGTGTGAAAAGTAAGTAGTTCCCCAAATGTGAATTACAGGCCTTCTAGTTCTGGAAGGGGACCAAAAGCACTTGTCAAATAGCAATTTTCTATTTCCACGCTCTTAGATTGCTGTCAGCTTAGCTGAACATCAAACCTGACTGCTTTGTTTTGTTTTGTTTTTGTTGTTTGAGCAGTGTGATTCAGACTCTGGAGAAATGAGCATTTGATAGTAGTTGCCCTAACTGGGTACTAAAATAAAGGAATTTTCGCAGAAGTACAACGGAACAACACCTGTCCGTCCTACTCAAAAGACAGAAGGACAGATAAGTGGGCAACAATAGGAAAGAAATGTGTGGGTTTAGCGCTATTGTTCTTTCAGAGTAATGGACATGAAAACATAATGAAAGGGATGAAAAAGACAAGTGAAAGGAAATTTTATATGCTAGGAAAGAGTAACATTTGATACGTATGAAGCTGAGGTATTTTAAGTCCTCTCTTCTCTTAAGCTCACAAAAATGTTTGTAGCACGGTAAAACTTCCCTTTCAGAGTTGCGTGAAAGGTTCATTCTTGATCTATATCTTGTATAAAAAACTCTTCCTCTAATCTTTGCCTTCTAAATGCCTTTAATGAATTCTTGCCACTTCAGAAAATTCTTGAAGAATGTTTGTTCAGTTAAATGAAATACAATTGAATAAGTTGATAAGGTTATAGTATAAAGTTAGAAGCCAAAAAAGTTAGTGATCGTCTTTACTTTTTATCTCTCTTATTTCTCCCTTTTTTTAACCACATAAAAAAAAAAAAAAGCTCAGTGAAAACAAACTTGTCTGTATCCTCTTTGGGTTACCATCGTTGACTTGTGGGTGCTAGAACTAGATGTAGTATATACACAGTAAAGGTTTTGCCGGTGTCTTGCATAGAGATTGCATATAAACTTTTTGTACATTATTACTGTGGTTCTTTGCTTGGGAAGCGGCTTGGGTGTCAGTAGCATCACACTTGAACTTCATGGTTCGCTGAAAACTTTTTTCCTCTGCGCTGCTGCTGCTTGTGCTCTATGCTCTCTTATTTAACAATGCTAATGGTGTCCTGGGTTACCAGATTATTCATTGTACTATAATAAGCTTTCTTCTCCATTATTTATCATTCTCTCAATCTTTGTTAGTGCCAAGCTTTACTGATAATGGTAGGGGTTCACCTCCCTCCCCCACCGGATTTCAGTTAAATTGGTTTAACTCATCAAAAATTATGTCCCCCTCCTGAGGAGTTTCCTGGGTAGCTATGTTATGATGCATCATGATACACATTTGCAGTGTCCTTGAGTGCAGTCATTTTATTAGTACTTAATTTATTTATGATTATCCTTGCAGCTTTTATACCATTGTAGATTTTATACCATTATACTTTCTCAATGGGATGGTGTATAATACTGGGTGAAAGAAGAAAAGATGACAAAATCAACTGTAATAAAAGATGTTTCATTCTTAATATACTGCGATGCTGCACGCTAATTTGGTACAAAACAAGTTGAGTACACTTGTTTTATCATGTCCCCAGCCCATTAACTTGCTTTTGTACATCAAATGTCATTGGAGTTACAGCCTTCAAATAGTGGTTGAAGAATTGTGCAATAGCTAAATGCTCCATCATCTGTCCTTCTTCCATAAGGTCTCTAACCTGCTTTCTGTCATCTCTCTGGTAGAGGTGGGTTTGTGTTGTGAAGCGGAAGGTTCAGTAGCCTCCCCAAAATTTCAGTAGCCTTAATTATGATATTAGTATTCTTAATATCCAGTCCCCTTTTCAGTTTATTTTTGCACTAGTTACGAATTTCCCCACAGTTTATTACCTGATTCTTCCTCTGTAAATTGGCAGGAAGAACAAATGTTCCTGAGCTAGACGATCAATACACCTTCATTATTCTTGTACTTAAACTGATCAGTTCTTTATCGGTTGCTTTTCCAAGGCAAACACCCTCTCTTTTCTTAATTTCCTCCTCCTAACAGTTTTCCAAGCCTTCTTTCGTATTTAAAGTCCCAAATACTAGCCTTCATCAGGGTGAAACTTAACTTATTGCTGGTAAACACTAAATTTAATGACTAAAACAGTTGTTGTTTTTGCTGCCTTTTGAAATGAAATAATACAATTTTATTCCTAAATAAATAGAAGGATGGAAAAACATGTAGGAAAGGTAGCACTATCACTTGAGGGCTTGAGTGCTTTTGAAGCTGGAAGGTACAGATGCTGTAGTTAAGTGGTGTCTGTCCCTGAAAAGATGGTATAAGTTAATTCTGGTGTCTGATGAAAGCATCCCTCTGGGCAGATGTGCCGTGCCCCCCAAACAGAGTGCTGCGGCCAGCGCCTGCCTTCCAGGAGAAGGTTTTAGCACAGAACAGAAATACAGGCAGCATAAAAATACTTGATGCATAGACATCATCACCTTAACCCTGTAGGGACTGATGGGGGGGGTGGGAAGGGGAGGGGAGGGGGTATTTTATGGTTTTATTTAATTTTTTAATGGAATGCTTAGTCTCTGACATAACTGAAGAAATATTGTACTTGCAACTAATAAGAACTGATCTTCTTGTGAGTTTTAGAACTAGCAAAATGTTCCAAGTGCTAAACAGCTGGCATTTCAAAGGAGTTTGGAGCAATTGTTCACTGAAGATACGTGTTCCAGAGCTTATTTTTGATCAAGCTTGCTCTATTATGTATTTTTAATTCTGCTTTATTTTACCATGCGGTAATTTTTTGTCTGATAAGAGGTTGCTGTGGGCTTGGTCAGAGCCATATTGAAATCTTATCTTACTGTTTTCAGATGCAGCACAGTACATCCAGTTCTGATGCTTTTTCTCAGAGAATTCTATTTTCCCTTCTGCAGAGCTGGACACTGGACTTTGTAATTGATTTTTTTTTTTAAATCAAACTTTTCGATTCACTATTATATGAGGAATGTGACTTTAATAACATGTGGGAAGGGTTTTTTTAATCCTGGAAAAGGGGCTTCTTGGTTTTGTTCCAGGTGATTTGTTACGGAGAGATCTTGGGACAATGAGTGAGATGTTCAGTCTGAAAGCTAATCTTTGGGAAAAGAATTAATTTTAAGGTCAGTGGTCACAGGAGGACAAGTAGAGGACAAGCAGCAGGAACGCATTGCTATGCAGAGGGAGGCAAGAGCCTCCTTTGGCTGGGTTGAGAGTGATGTAAGTGTTCAGGAAGCCACACCTGAATACTAGTGAATGCTAGTAAGTATTTTCTTTTTCAAGTGGAAGCTGTGGTCCTCAGGTTCACGCCTGGCTGGTGCATTCTTTTCCACTCTGGATGTAATCTGGCAGTATCACACACTGTCCAGAGCTCGGCTGGAGGCGAGATTTCCTGCTGTAACCTGTCTTTATAACTTGCACTTTTTCTAAGCGGTAAACACTGACGGTCTGCTGGCAGGTTTGAAGAGTCCCGCCCATAGTCAAATCCAGCTTTTAGCATTGGTTGAGAGTAACCCCGGGGAGGATATAGAGGTGAGGAAGACACGCTCTGAACCCCACAAAATTTGTGATTGTAGACAGTCAAGTATCTGCTGTGAGAGGACCATAGAGGATGAATGAGCACTCAATGTCCTGAAGACGCTGATGGTGAGTTGCTTCATAACTAAATACGAAGCAATTTACTAATCCACAGCTAGAATAAAAATAAGGAAGAAAATAGTTATGAAGATTTGCCTCTGCTAGTGATTAAAAAAAAAAAAAAACACAACAAAACCAACAAGTTAGGAGACTGTTTAAGTTTTATTTTGATTTTTTTTTTGTCTAGGCCATAAAGCTACTGTTAGGTGTGATTGTTCAGTCTTGCCTTAGCATTCATAAGGCAAGTATGTACCATTCATACTGAGGTACATTATTGCTACGTGATTTGGACGCAACTGTGTAGGACAGGTGCCTGCAGGACTGTTTTGAACATTTATGTATGTTTAAAAAGAATCACACTGCTAACATTTTGAGGCAAATTGAGAAATCAGAATCCTCCACCTGTGCTGAACACGGCAAGCAGACTGGCACTACAGAAGGAAAACTAGTCCTCAGAGAGATCAGATTAAATTTGGTCTTCTGATGAAGTCCCTGGCAGCCAGGCTGCTCAATCTTTCAGCAGGTAGTAGAAATGAAGGATGAGGGTGTCTTTCAATGGTAGGTAAAAAGTTCAAAAGGGTTTGGTTGTCAGAAACATCTGTGGCTGTGTTGGCCGAGCCAAACTTGGCAAGAGAAGTTCTTGAACAGGCATGCGCAACTCCAAATGCCAGACCTGAGATTCACACGGTATTATAACTAACGCAGCAATCTTTCTGTTCTGAGTTCCTGTTAGTGTGCCCCATTTTAAAAATAACAGGGTTTATTCTCGTTCAAAGTTCTGCTTAGGCTTGAAAGAAGTATCCTTGGGCATACTGAGGTCCTACCCCTTTGTGTTGTCTGCAGTTATCTGTTTCTTTTTCGGTTTCGGGGTCTGTTAGAGCTTCATGGCTTTAAAATGAGCAGGGCACAACACAGTATAACCCCCCCAAAAAGGACAGCAAGATTTACTTCAAAACTAGTTTTCTGAAATCCTTGGTGACTTTGGTTTTTTTGGCAGTGTGAGATCTTGGATGATTATGTAAGGCTTATTTTAAACCAGAGCATGCAGAAATATGCCTGTGACTGTGATTTGATAGCACGTCTTGGCAATTCCACATGGAGGTAGCTGCCGCTAGGACCTGCTTGCTCTAAAGGAGGGTCTATGGAGGCTGACGTTACCTTCAGAATTTACTTATTCTTCTAACCTGGGGTTCCTGGTGGGCTGTCAGAGGCAGATTTTTCTCCCCACCCTGTCCTGGAAGGGGCTGGAGGTGGGTTTGGAGCAGGTCTGAGGAATCCATGCTGCCACTCTGCTCCACAAAAGCAGAATGTAGGAAATAGCACGAGAGGACTGCAGGAGTCTTCCCGTAATGAAGTTTGAACCATTATCCATTGAAAGAACAGTTTGAAATACTAGCTAAATATTTAATAAATGATTTTAAAACATTTTTGCTGTAAATAATAAGATAATGCGCCCATATTCATCTGGCAATTTTTAATTGCAATTAATTATCTTTGTTGCTTACTCACTTAGACAATTTACCTCTCTTTATCCATTCTTACTTTACATCTGGGAAAATAATAAATTGAATGGCTTTGTTCTGAAATCCATTTCTAAATGAAAACTTCTGTGGATTTACTATTAATTTCATATTGGCTTTTCTCTAATACATTGCTGCTTTTAAAATGAAGGACTCCGTAGTTAGTGCTTTTCTTAAGAGAGACTTGACAAGCACTCTGTCATGATGCTGGCAAGCCTGGAGCCTCTAATGGGACCTCGTGTTCTCATTTCACGTGTCTGTCAGGGGTTTAAAATACTGTATTTCCAGAAGGTGACACTGGATGTTTCAGCTTGACTTGTGTAGCTTGCACTTGGTGAAAGTCTGGAATAGCGCGTTGCATGCTACTAATAACTCATAGCCTAAATATTACAAAATCCTGTCTAGCCTTATTCAGGTAGTATATTTGCATTGGTAATGAAGCAGTACATCACCATTGTTGAGCCGACACCATGAAAACACTAGCTGCTTGTTAAAATAGTTGATAGATATATGTGATAGCGTTGCTGTAACTGTCTTCATACACTTAATTAAATTTAATGCAAATTAAATGAAATGCAGGTAGAAACTGACAAGTCAGTCCTTGCATGTATGTTCTAGTTTTTGTTAATAACTGTGGCTTTTAGAGTGCACCTCAGACTGTTTGTTGCAGATTTCTTCATGTATGTGGTAGCCCTTCCTTAAAATCTCAGTGGTGATTCTGGGCAAGACCAAACATCTGTCTAACCCGACATCTTGTCCACGACTCCAAGTGGATATTAGAGGAAAAATGTGAACACAGCAAACATGTATCATACTTCTCATGCTCTCCTAGCTTCTGACTGTTTCCAGTGTGGTAGGTTTCCCAAGCCAGATGGGGGTTTCTGCCTGTTCAGTTAACCCTCCAACAGATTTCTGCCATGTACTTGCCCAGTTTCCTCTTGAACCCAACCTTGGCATCCTTGACATCCTTTGGCAAGGGATCCCCCACAGTTCTATTCCCCTTGTCATTGCTTAACCCCAGCTGGCAACTGAGCACCACAGAGCCACTTGCTCACACCCCCCTTGGTGGGATGGGGGAGAGAATCAGAAGGGTAAAAGTGAGAGAACTCATGGGTTGAGATAAAGACAGTTTAATAACTAAAGCAAAAGCCACACACACAAGCAAAGCAAACCAAGGAATTCATTCACTGCTTCCCGTCAGCGGGCAGGTGTTCAGCCATCTCCAGGAAAGCAGGAGTACCATTACACCATCATGTGTAATGGTTACTTGGGAAGACAAACGGCATCACTCCAAACGTCTCCCCCTTTCCTCCTCCTTCCCCCAGCCTTATGTTGAGCATGTCCTCACATGGCGTGGAATATCCCTTTGGTCAGTTGGGGTCAGCTGTCCCGGCTGTGTCCCCTCACAGCTTTTTGTGCACCCCCAGCCCACTCGCTGGCGGGGCAATGTGAGGAGCAGAAAAGGCCTGACTGCCTCACAACAACTGAAAACACCAGTGTGCTCTCGACATTGTTCTCATCTCAGATCCTAAACATAGCACTATACCAGCTGCTAGTAAGAAAGTCAACTCTATTCCAGCCAAAACCATGGACCCCTCTGGGCCTCTGGTAGGAACCAACACCCCTCTGGACAAAGAATCATTTCTCTCTGTTTGCTTTGAAAACTTTTCCTCTAGGCTTCATTTTGAATATGTCTATTCTTGTATTGAGAAAGAAGTGGACAGTCTATCCCTGTGCATGTTCTTCGTGCCAACAGTGTTTTTGTCAACCTCTATCATGTTTCTTTCATCGCTATCTCAGCTGTAGGCTTGAAGAGTCTTGTACTTTGTACTAAGACCTGACACCTCTTACATCCTTCCGCCCACAGGTGGCTGTTTTTCATAGTCAACTTTTTTAATCCTTTAAGATACTGCTGAGTATGATGTGAGCATGTTGCTATACTAGCGTATTAAGCATTAAGTAAGCATATTACTGTACTAGCCCAAACATAACATGACCTCAGGTACAAGGCAGCTCCAGTTCCCACAGAATAGATATAAAAGTGACAAGCTAAACTCAAAGCGCCGTCCTGGCAACGTGCCTCTCCTTCCTGGCTCGGTTTCCAGTTCTGCTGCTCTCCCTCTTCGCAAACCTGTGAACTGAAGACATGCCATAGAGACGTCATGGCTAGGTTGATATCTGACCTTGACTATTGCTGGTAGTAACCTATGTTCGGATTTAAAATTGACTCTCCTGAACAGTCTTCATAGCAAATATTTTCACCTCCTTTGATCCTTTTTTCAGTTTCTAAATATGCTGAGGCAGTGTATGAACATGTACTGGTATCAGTCTTTCTGGGACCTTGTGGATGCAATCTCCTCTCAATTGTGAAAACTGACCTTCTATTCATTGCTTTCTTGTCTATAATACATCAAGTGGTGTATTTCCTCTTTATCCCATAACTCAGATTTTTTTTTTAAGAACCTTTGAGGGATTTCTTTTTTAAAAATGTCTTTGAAAATCTGTGTTGTATGACATAAATCACCTTTATCCCCTTGCCCTAACTCAATAGCGAGGCTAGTTATCCAAAGGGATCTGCGTGGCTGTAGTTCCATCAGTGATCCGCAACTGTGAGCTCTTACAAAGACCCAGTTGTAAATGTGCTTAAAGTGCAAACTAAGAAAGTTGGATTTTTATTTTTGAAGCTTTCCTTTTGGTGAGTGGGGGAAGTACCTAACATTTGAGGCAACATTTTGTGTGACTATACTCATACCTAGTGAGTGAACTTGTTCTATTCTGCGTACTACAATATGTAAGAAAACAGAAAGAACTGTGGAAGTAAAATCTAGGTCTAGCTGAAGTTTGTAAGAGTATTTCTGTGCTCTGTAATGAAATCTGGATTTTGTTTTCGGCTGTCTTATTTTATTTGTGCCTCATCCCTCATGAAGTATTATAAAAATGGAACAACTATCAAATCAGTGACACGTGCTTTCTGCTTACTTTTAATATCATGTTTCTTTTTGTTCCTAGAGAGCAAATCAAAAGGCCTCCAGTGGGTGATAGATACAACCATTGCGTATCCCAAAGGTGAACCTATAGACATACAAACTTGGATTCTTGGCTACCGACAACCAACGGTTACACATGTACATTACAGGTAGGAAATAAACCTTCTACTCTTACATTCGAGTTAAATACTAGAAAACAAGTATTCACAAATTAGCAGCATCATGTTTCAGGATATAGGAAATCAGTAGCAATGTCTCTTTTATGTGCGTCTCACACAGGTGGGTAACACATATTACCTAAACACAACACAACTTTCTTTTGAAAAGTTCAGCGACTGTTCCGTATCTTAGCACATTTACATTTTTAATCTCCTGTGGTTGAATATAGTTATGGGGAATATATTTGATGGCTAGCTCATCTTTTCCACTTCAGCGTTAAGGTGCTGGTAAACCCACCTTGACTGACTTTTTTTTTAATAATGACAACAAATTAAAAATCACTGTGTTATTAAATAGCAGGTTTCCTGAGAAATTATTATATATTGTATTTAACTTTCTGATGAAGAAATATCAGCTTTTTCACTCAAAGCATACTCTTAATTGTTGAGCAGAGCAACGCTCTGGAAATAGTAGCAAATCTCATTGACGCCTAGAGTGGATACTACTAAAATCTTTCTCCTCAGCAGTTATTTGTCTCAAGACCTAAACTAATGAAGAAATAAGTTGCATTTTGCTTTTGGTTTGCAGTTAACTGCAAGTCTGAAATCTCCAGAAATATTTTAACACTCTTCCTCTACCAAATAAGTTGACACATTTTATGCCCAAATTGCATTATTTTGTCTTGATTCCTGTTTGCTGTTTTGGCGAGCTTTTAGGCTTTTACAGTAAGCTTTCAGATATCCTTGAGTGCATCCCCTGGGTGGCAGTTTAACTGGGAATGACCTTCTCCAGCATCACTGCTGTGTCAGTGTTGTGTGATGCAGAGTACAGGCTGCTCACTGGAGCTCCTTTCCACAGCCATGTTTAAATCTGTCCCTGCTTTTTATAGAAATCGGCCTTCAAGTTTTTCCGAAGGTGAACATACTTGCATCCTAATTTATGTAAGATATTAGAATATCTATTGTGCTTTATTCAGATCACCTTAGTACTCTCTCAGATTTCTGGGATAATTGCAAGTTGAATGTATTTAGAATTTTTCTAAAGAGTATTTCCAAAAATACTTCCTTTAAAAGAGAAGGTTATCTTAAGTTGAATTGACTTCCTGCTTCTAAATATGTATATTCAAAAATTTTTTTGAGCATGAGCATAAAGATGATGTAACTTTCCTTGCATTGAACTTGAATGTTACAGTTCTTGTAGTACTAAAATTCTAAGAAAAAAAAATCAGAAATTGTTTATTTTAGGTGTTTTCTTCCAGAGGATTTAAATCACTGGTTTAGACAGGGGCAAGCCTCTCTATTTTTATTTTCTTAAATACTATTATTTTTTTAAATAACCTCTAGTTGTTATGGCTGAGCCTGTAAAACATTTGAGGTATGCCCCAGATGGAAACTAATGCAGCGGCATGTCTCTGAAGGCTGAGAGCTGCATGTAATACCTCTGAAATGAGAACCGAGTGTCTTGGTTTTAACTGGAGCTTTGGCTAACTTTCCAGTCCTGGTAATTCTTAAATTGGCATGTCAAGTTTAGGCACGTGTCCTCTGGACTGTAAGGGCGTTAGTTGGATGCAGGGTAGCAATTTTTAAAGGTGCATTTAGCAAAGTCCCGCTCTGACAGCGGGCGGTAGCAGCAAAGGCACAGGAAGGCAGCCCATGCACCATCCCGCTCCACATAAGCACACTGTGGCAGTAACATGTTCTGAGCAGGCGTCGCGTCTGGATCACTCTTTTGGTAGGTGCTGATGGACCTGGCCTTCATGAACTTACACCATTTTTAATCTGCTTATACTTGGTCTTCTACAATTTCCCTTGACACAATGTGTAGCTGTTCTGGAGGGTGGCAACCAGGACCGCTTCCTTTTCGTTTGTGTTAAGTTCTCCAGCCAATGTTTCTCATGTCCTGCCAGTAGTGGATGAATCATTCCTCAGCGACGCCCTCCGTGACTTGAGATTTTACAGCGCTTTCTCATATCCTGCCTTAGCTGCCCCTGTCCCCCTCCCAGCCCGATGAGTCTTCGTATATTTGGTGTCTCCTTACACAAAAGTCTTTCTTGTTACTTTTGTCTGTGCCTTTTCTGGCTCTGCTGTAACTAGTTTGTGAGTTGACTGACATCCTGAATTCCCCGCAGTGGTTTCAGGATCGCTTACCAGAGTAATAATAGCTGATCTCAGAGGCTGTGGTAGTGTATGCGTAGCTGCTGGTGCTTTTTCCTTCCCCGGTGTTCATTGCCTTGCATGTACTGGTATTTAATTTCATCTGCAACTGTCGTCACGTCCTTCTGCAACTCTCCTCTTTGACTACCCAGGATAATTCTATACCAAAAAAGTCATATTGTTTTTGTATCCTTTTTTCCAGATTTAGCGTATCATCTAGCTATGATACGCTAAGACCTTTTAATGTATCTGGAATTAGAGCTCTAGTTTGGAACAAATATGAATTTTCTCCTTCAGTGTTTTTGACAATAAAATTTATTTTTAGATATTTTTGATTGGCTTTAAAAATATTTTTCTGTTTTAAGTAAAGGATATATTTATTCATGGCAGGATTAGCAGAGAGCAACTGAACAGCATGTGGACATGAATTTACTCATGTTGCATCATGCTTTTCTATCGCTTATACAGAAATTTTCCTGTTGAATTCCCTTCAGGGCATTAAAGCAACTTTTTATTATTATTATTATTTTTTCCCAGATCACCTGACTTTACTCATTAGGTTTTGTTGTTTTTTTTTTTAGCAGAATGCTGTAACGTGATGGGGACCTTCAGAGTTTTGACAACTTTAAGTCATTTATTGATGATTTGAACAGAGTTGCTGGTACTACTGAAGAATCATAGAATCATAGAATGTGTTGGGTTGAAAGAGACCTCTAAAGGTCATCTAGTCCAACCCCCCTGCAGTAAGCAGGGACATCTTCAACTAGATCAGGTTGCTCAGAACCTCATCAAGCCTGGCCTTGAATGTCTCCAGGGATGGGGCCTCCACCACCTCTCTGGGCAACCTGTGCCAGTGTCTCACCACCCTCATTGTGAGGAACTTCTTCCTAATGTCTAATCTAAACCTACCCTGCTCTAGTTTAAAGCCATTGCCTCTCGTCCTATCGCTACATGCCCTTACAAACAGCCCCTCCCCAGCTTGCTTATAGGCCCCCTTCAGGTACCGGACGGCTGCTTTAAGGTCTCCCCGGCGCCTTCTCTTCTCCAGGCTGAACAACCCCAACTCTCTCAGCCTGTCTTCATAGCATAGGTGCTTCAGCCCTCGGATCATCTTCGTGGCCCTCCTCTGGACCCGCTCCAACAGGTCCATGTCCTTCTTGTGCTGAGGGCTCCAGAGCTGGACACAGTACTCCTGTGAAGACAGAGTATGTGCCTGGGAAACTAGGGCTGGCAGACAGGGAAGAGTACGGAACAACTGTTCTTTCCTGGAGGGTTTTCTGGTGTTAAATGAAACCTTTCAGCTCTCCTGTCACTTCATTGAACCTTCTCCAGAATTGGGAAGCTGGATAATTGAGGTCCAATGGACTGACATCAATTTCTAGGAGCTTATTTTTGAAATTATAGGTATGGTCAGCAGAAAACTTTGTGTCAGGAGCTCTGCATGTGTGCCTCCTAGGTAGTGTCCTCACTTGGCTGAAAATACAGTGATGTCTCAAGCCTATTTCTCTGTCAGATGTTAATCAGGAGCCATTCTGGAAAAACACCAAACCCCTTTATGCTGGTTAAACGGCGCATGCTACTAACAGCTGTACTTTGTGACCAGCGAGCTCATCCTTGCCATGTCAGCCTCCTTCCTCTCGTCCCTGGCGCTTCTGTTCGGAAATGCAGAGCTACCTTTTAACATGCTGAAAAGTGTCCTGGGAGGTTTCTGTGCGGTGTTGCTCCCTGGGAGCTGGTCGAGCCGCAGGGTGGAGGATGATACACCAGACCTGTGTAGCCGTAAGGCTTGACCAGGAAGCCTACTACTTCTTTATGTTCATCTTCCATGTGGAAACAAAAACGTTGCTGTAACAGAGCCATTAGAGTACCTGGGGTTGTCAGCTGGGAGCGCCGATACGTATTCTGCAGGTCACAAATTCAAGGTGGCTCTTCAGTAATTCATAATTTTGATAAAAATCAGGTATTAACTACTCTTTGTTTTTACAGTGTAGGCAAAGATTAAATCAATGACTGAAAAGGCCTGTGCTGTATTGAGCTCTGAGCTGTCCCTTGTGAAGTTGCTGCATTTCTTTTAACTCTTTGAACAAAACCCCGTTAGCAAAGGAAAACCCAAGGTACAGCAGACTCCATCTTTAAAAAGATGGAAGTGTCAGAAGTGCCTTCCAAAGATGGAAAATGTCAGAGGTCTTTCTGTTTTTCTGTTTGACACAGATGTCCCCTCATGCTTTCATGAAATGTATGTCAAGTATGTCTGGATTGTTGTTATTCTCCCCTTTTCCTTCACTTAGTGCAATTAAATTTGCACATTGTTTGTAATTTGGCATGTTTTAGGAGATTACATTTGAAATAAATTTTAAGGGTAATTTTTAAATAACTGGGGAGACAGGAAGTTCTGCATGAGTCTGTGTGCTCTAGCGCACTGGTTTCTCATCTATCGTTTCTTTTAACTGAGTTACAGCAAAAAAAAAAAAAAAAACACGCCCCTTTGGAAAAAGTAAAGAATAGTTTTGACCAGATGCCATCTTTGCTGTATGAAAGGAGAATCGGGATTTAAACATGCTTTTCCCCTTTTAGAGTAGTCCAGAGTGAGGAATTGATGTATGACAGCAGCAGGGAAAAAAGCAACGTTTTCCGTGCTACTCAAACTGGAGCAGAGGAGACCGCAGAGAATCTTTTGTTCTTGTCGCCCAGTCAGCCCTTTCTGCTGCTCCCCTTGGTCACAACCTGCCTCTTTCTGCCTTACCGTCTTTCAAATCGAATGTTTTCCTTTTCTTATAGCCTGCCCCTTTACTGCAGGATTATTGCTTTTTCATCCTACTTAGGGAGCAACAGAGGAGCGTAGAGGACACAGCAACCAGCCTTATGTTTTCATTTTCAGATGCTTTTCTAGCTGATGGAAATGGCAGAGAAGGATCAGTTTAATCTAGTAATCTTTCTTTGTTTGTAAACTCAGTTTTGATAATGAGTTGAACCCTGCTTTTCAAACTTCAATTTTTGGTACAAATGACACGTTTTGCAGAAGTTCATAATTAGGCTAAGCTGTAGCCTCATTTTCCTCAGGATGTCAAAATAAGCTTCCCTAGGAAAAAGAACAATTATCAAGTTTCAGATTCTTCAAAACACAAAGGTGTGAGAACTTACCCCTTCTAACTATTGAGTAATTTTTTGACCCTGACAGACTTGTCTGCGTACTCATTGGAAAGTGCTGAAAAACTGGGTTTGCTTTATGCAACATAATTAGGTATTTTCCTTGAGTATTGACTTCTTCCAGGTCAAATAGCACTGGGATTTCTGGGAGGAAATTTCAACCCATCTGTTAAAGGAGTAAGCACCAAAAAAAAAAAAAAAGGGCTGGAAGGTGCAAGGCTTCTCTAACTAGAGGCATCACTATGAGACCTGCCTTTTCATGAGTCTGTTGGAAAGGTTTGTTTCCTCTTCTCAGAATGGTTTAGCTTTATGCGTGGGTCATTTTGTGATGTGTGTTGACCACAAATCCAGACTTAGTGCAGTTACACTCAGCAGAAATAAGCTGTGTGTTTTGGTGTCTATGCAGCAAGACCACAATCTGGCTGCTGTTCTCAGCTCCCACCGTTTCCCACAGTGAGCTGAGTTTTGGGATTCTTTCTTCTTACGCCAGCCACTTCTGGAGTCTAACTGCCTTGGAGTTTCTCAGCTGGTTTCCAAGTTTCTCTAATAGTAAGATTTCCCATGTGCTGCAGTTCAGTTGTCAAAACCCAAGAGCTAAAAGCTCAAAAAACCCTGGGTATGAAGTTTGTTCGATGCTTAGCTTCCCCTCAATCAAGAATGGCATGGGGTTGGGTGGGTTTTTTGCATTAGTTTCCCGCTGGGGCATGCCCTTGTATGACCGTATCCCACCTTCCCACTGTGCGATGGTGATTGTGGTATGGAGGCCCTGAAGTCCGAGCCAGCCGGCGTCGCCGCCGCCGCAGAGGATAACTGCATTTATGCTGCATGAAAGTGCCACGCTATTTCCAGCTAACTCAGCTGTCTTTGTGCCATAATGCGGATGAGTAAGATGTCACCTTTCTTCCTCGTACCAGTTTCTGTACTGTGCTGCCATTGAAACAAGCTTTCAGCTACTGAAGAAGTTCTTTTTTTGTGTGTCTGAGTTAATACAGATTTATTGAAATAGACGAGACTCCTTGCTATAAATAAGATGGAATACATTGTGGTTGCTGAATGAGTTTTACAGAAACGTCTGTGAAGGGCATCCAGTTAGGCTATATATTTTAATACGCTTTTTTACGCAAGTAACTTATTTTTGGTCATGCCTGAGATCTACCAACAACCTCCATCATGCTGACTTTATTTTAAAAGTTGTTGAAACAGCAAATAATAGTATGATTTAGAAAGAGCAGGGGGTAATAAAGAACTTTTAATTCAGGGTAGGACAGATTATGAATGGCTGTTAGTACTTAAAGGTGTGGTACCTGCGAACTTTAGAATTTTAATACAGAATCGGATGTGCTTTCTCCACTAAAGAACATTTAAAAGAGATTAGATGTTTCTGAAAATGCTGTATTTCTGAAAATTATTTGCTGTCTTTTGAGAAATGGCCGATCAGCAGGTAAGTCTCCACCATTTCTTATGGATGCCAACATGTCTTTGGCAGTTACATCTCCCTTTTTTTTTTTTTAAATCCTTTCACCTTTCCTGGACTGTCATTTATGCTGATGTATTCTGGTCTGGGACATAGATACACATTTGTGTAGTTGTTTAGGAAAGTTGCCGTCCCTCAGTCAGCTACGGGGAGTGTCCCGTGGCCGTTGTCACCTCGCAGCTGCAGATAGGTAACCTCCAGCTAGAAGATAAGGCGTCATTACTGAGACAGCTTTGCAGTCTCCCATCGGGGTATGTCTTTACTTCCACCACCACTTTTAACTTCTCAGGGTGCAGCCTGTGGTGGCTTTTGCTGAAGTGTAGCCGCTTCCTCACTTCCCCCTGATGATAGCAAAGCAGCTGTTCCCGTGATGAGAAATGTAAGGAGGTATTTCCATTCCGCTTGAATTTCCTGGTCAAATTATCTTATCCAGTGCTATTAAATTCCTTGTTTGCCACACCGGAACAGAGATGCTCTTATTTTTATGCAAGGAGAGGTTATTTTTGTTCAAAAGCTAGAAAGACTCAAGTGCCCAAGAGCATCTAGAAGCTTCAGATATTACATGTTGACTTGTTCCTTGTCAGGACAGTTCTGTGTAGTGATGACATTTTATTTTCCCAAGGAGATCAGCAAACTGTTCGATTTTAGTGGCATTCCTGATGCTGGATACCCAAAGGTGGGGTAGGGCCAAGATGATGCTTGTGCTGGGACCACACTGACAACTGTTTCCGTATCTCATTGAAAAGAAGAAACTATTTCCTGCCTCTTTTAACGCTAGACCTGGCAAACCTTGCAGACGATGGTTGAGCGTGATCCTGCTCCAGTCAGAGCAATGGCTTTCCGCTGTTGTTTTGGATGGCCTGTGTAGAGAGTTCTGTAACAGTAGATTTTTTTTTTTTTCCCTCAGGTACCTATCCTGAACCCGGTCTTCTTAGAGGGTGTTCTTTTAAAACACAGATGCCAACTGAGCCAATCTGATGGGCTGAGAACGATGATACTGGCAGTATGTTTAGTATAAATACAGGGAGGTTTAGCGTCACCTTATCTAGTACAGGAAGGGCTTGTCTCCAGAGTTTAAGGATTTTTTAAAATATCTCTAATTTAGCTCAGTCGTTAATAAGAATGTTCCGCTTGTAAAAATAACTCTGGATAATCTAAAAGTATGTTTGAAAATGCTTCCAAATACACTAGTACTTACCATTGCTAAATTGTGACAGCCAGTGTAGCATCATTGGAAAACCAGTTGTTTTCCACTCTGCATTAATATTCATTCAAACTGGGTGTAAAAGTGATTGCTTCTTAAACTTTTAAGAAGTGGAGTTTATATCCAGAGATTCGAGTATTCTGGTACTGTATTGATTCATACAAGAGCCTGGATGGACTCAAGCAGGAAGGCGGTGTGCTGCATTCCATTAGTCTCTCACTTATGCTACTTTGCCACTCCATTAAAGTGCCAGCTCATAAATTGTTTCTAATGAGTGCCTTGTAAGATCTTGCGATAATGTTTTCAGACTAGAAGGTACATTCTTGGAAAAATACCAGGCGTAAATAGGTTATTGTGCTGTAGAGTTGTTAGCCGTTAGATAACTGAGAAGTGAAGATGGAGGTGAAGAATAACTGCAGCTTACAATGGAAACTGCGTATGAAGCCAAGTAATCCTAGACTTCTGTCCTGAGCCCACACACGCGCTCTGTTAGTTCTGAACCATCTTCAAACTTGCGTAAGCAAACATCTGTCCTTCGGGAATATACTGTGAAACACAGTATTCCGTTGCGGAGTCCTCTTATCTCTTCGCAGCAGGTAGGCAGAAGAGAGTAAAAATAGTGCTTGGCAACTGGGTTGTGTTTGGGGACAGAGAGTAAGCCTTTCTTAGTGTTATACACTCAACAAAAACGGTCCTTTCTCAGTGGGTGTGGTTTTTATTTGCCTCTACGTGGTTTAATTTTAATCTGCTGTACGATGTCTGGGCTTCTAGATAAAATAGTTCTTTATTACCTATCCTTATCATTGTTCTTAATGTGCACGCTGAGAACTTGAGCTATTTACTGGACCACCAGCTATTTCATAATATTTTTCTTTGGCCAAAGACTTTTCTTCAAACTATATTTTACCCGAGATCACAGTTGCTAATTTCTGGTTTCTGAGACTGGCTTTTCTACAGCTACAAGAAGTAGGTAGAATTGCTACAAGGGGTACAGAAGTACGGTTCATGTTGATGCCATAATTGGAAAACAAAATTGTTCCTCTCCTTATATTGAAGTTATCTCTATATACAGAAGCACTGTTATTTTTAATTCGCTCATTAGGGCAATGCTTTGCTGCTTTTCTCCTCCACTTACAGCTTGTTTTTCCGTGCATGGAACTGAAAAGAGGAGGTACAAATGAATTGGCAACAAAGCAAGCAAAGATGTTGAAAACAGTAACAGCAACAAAAGCATTCTTCAGAAGCGTCTTATTTCTGTAGTCTGACATTCCCGTATCTGTTCAGACACTTCCCACGTGATTGTGGTGTTACTGCAAGTTCTTTTCAGTATAATCATTCAAGACTGTGTTTAAAAAGAAATGAAAAATCCACTCATGAAAATAGAAGCATGGCATGGATAACAGGGTAAATGGGAGCTCACCTGAAAAGAGGAAGCTATAGTAAAGGTCTCACATTTCAGAGTATGAATTTTTCAGACCAGCCTGATGCAGAAATCTCTTCTGCATTGGCCTCCCAGTGAAATACAGCAGATATGTAAGTTCTTGTCTATATCAAAAGGCACTTAGGGTCTACTGAGGAGATTTCACAATTACTGCAAGACTTGAAATTCTATTTAGAAAAAAAATCCAGTGGTGGGTTGTTTGGGGGTTTCTGTATGTATGTAGCTTAGTGAATTCTGCCTTGGATATCTGATTTTCTAAGTAGACCTAGTATTCTGTGTAGAAGTACCATTGGTAATTCTTCCACTGGAGTTTTTAAAATAGAGCAGCAATATATTTGAGCTTACTTACATGGTCAGTTTTCGGTGTAAAACCTGCCATAGAAATTTCAAAGAAATTTCAGGCATCCTTTGAAAAGCACGGAGGACTTGTTTTCTGATACAGAAGAGCTATTGGTACTTGGTGATGTCGTTACGTGGCTTCTGCCTCTTGAAGAACTGTTTCTTCAAAGCTGTGAATGAACCTTCTCAGTCTTTTATTTCTTTCTCTTTTGGTGCGTGAACTTCATTGCTTCTTGGTTAGTATTTTTTTAAGGATAATAATACAGGGTGGTGGTATTTAATTAAGAAAAAAAAAAAAAGCAACTTAATGGCTTTTATGAAATGCTGTAGTTCAGCATTTGGTAGAAGCTAATAATGCCTGTGTCTTCTGCGTGCATCTGACTGGTGACCTGGCATATTCCAGTTTTGTATCCTTAACGCCTATGTGATCTGTGAATTGGAGAGAGAACAAACCACACAGTTAAATTTGTACCAAACTCTTCTTCTCTATGTTTTGGGGTGGGCTGGGGCAGAAGGGATGACTTGTTCTTCACATAGAGAAGGCATTTTCTAGGTTGACTTTGTTTGTTTCTTTGGTAGGATTTTTCCAGTTAAAGACGTACCTGCAGAGCCTGAAGCTCTTACACACTGGCTATATCAGCGATTCATTGAAAAGGAGGATCTCTTGACACATTTCTATGAAACAGGTAGGATGATATTTAGCAAAGAGAATGGTCCTTTTCTTAAAAGGAGCTCAAAATAATTTAAGAACGCGTGTACATTCTTCACACGAATACAGTAGATATGATTATTAATACTAAAAGGGATTAAATAAGACTCTCGTGTGAGGCAGGTTATTTTATCTGCTCAGTGTGGGTATTTAGCATGTTCCTCTGGCGCTTGTACCGTTAGAGAAAACTGATCTCAGTCATCTCTGCAGGTCTAATCTGGAACCATAGTCCTCTTCTGTTTCCTGTTAAGCTGAACAGAAAGATGCTATGATGGAAGGATCTGTAAGAATTACAGACAGCATAAAGTCCTGATCTGCAGCCCGGTGCTGTCGGTACCGGCCTCCTTGCAGTGAGGTACTGAGGATCACTTCCATCATAACATACCTCTGGTGTTAATGGAGCAGAGGAATCTAAATAAACTTAGGGCCTTAATAACATTACTGAAAGGATACTGGCAAACACGTGATTTAACCTGTCAGGTAAATACTTGGAAACTGTAGCTGGAGAAGTGTTTCCTCAAGGCTCTTTTTTTTTCCATCCAGTTGATACTGAAGTATGTCATCTGCCCTCCAGCAGGTGGGTGTGTGTGTTCAGAATACCAGAGGAATTCATCATCAGAAAAAAAAGAAAATCCAGAGAGGAAAAAACAGAGTTTTATTTAGACATACAGGAAAGGAAGTTTATCAAACATAGACTGAGTGGGAAGACTCCAGATCAAATAATGCAGCTTTTCTCTCAAGAAAAATAATCTGTTCATTACAAAGTAGCACAGTTGTTGAGGGGGGAAGAATATTCAGTCTCTTGAATCAACTGAGTTTTACGTTTCAGAGTGAGTATGTTAAACATAGATGTTACTTCTATTAGATGATTTATTGCAAAGACTGTTTTAATTCAGTTTTGAGTGCTTAATTTATCGATGCTACTGCGTAAAAAGATTAATGAAATTCTTTAACAACCCAGAGTTGTATTTTGCTTTATGAAATACCGCTGTCACTCATCCATCATTGGTGGCAAAAGCCATACACTGCTATGTAAATTGCATCCAAATGCATATATTGGACTTTATTAGACAAATAAGTTTGTGAATCTATGTAAAACTACAAGTGTAGTCAATAGGAGGTAAGAAATTCTTGTTACTGAGACGTTATTTCACAAACAACATTAAAATAAATCATACCCAAAAAATCTAACTAGACCAGAATTTCAGAGAGTATAATGAATATAATCAGATTTATTCATTGAAATGCGCTTGCAAAATAGGATAATTGGTTATAATTTGCCAATGTAATCAGTATGAATTAATAAGACATATTTTAAATGTAAATGCTATGACATACTACCTTATGAGGCATAAATTAGCATAATTTAAAGTTACTGCCATTTATGCCAGTTGAGAACTTGCTTGCATTGCTTTTTGTTGGCTTACTGCAAAAGTGCTGCCACAGTTTTTTTGAAACCCCATGGAAAAGTCCTGAGGCCTGATATGAGGGGAATCCCTGATGCTGCTCCAGAGCTCGCTTTGTATTGACGTGTTACGTTATCTCAGGTTGGTGTGGTTTTAAGACTTAGGGCTGTTTTCAGCATTTTTATTTTGTTATTTTAAAATTTTTTTTAAATACACACTACTTAGGAACTTGTCTTAGTTCATAAAGCTTACTTCGTAAAGCTGGAGTAACATTTAATGCTACGTGAAACTTCAAAAATTTGTATTGACAATGCCATTGGTAGAGGAATACTTTTTTTTTTGGCATATTTTTATTTGGGAAGAGGAAGAAACAAAGTCTAAAACACCTTTTTCCTTTTTGCTGTATTCCTAAGTGTTCAGAACTGTAATGCATCTGGGGAAAGCCTGTAATATTAGACTTGTTAAAATTAAACAAAAAAAATTATCCTCCTAAAATTTGAATATGAAACTGTCCCATCCTTTCTTATAGATGCATTTCGGACATTTCATTTATAAAATTAAAAATGTTTACAGTTAATATCTGTAGGTATAAACAACACAAAGACTCCTATTTTAGCAGCTAGTGGAAAGCTTGTATTGGCAAGTTCATGATTTCTCTGAAGTCCTCAGCGGGATGAACTTGAACACTGTAGTAACAGAAATGAGATTACATTTAGCAGATCGAAAGCACTTGGAGACTAATTCAAAAAACCCTATAAACGAGGAGCTTATCAGTTTGGAAATGAGTACTGTATACTGAAGTCATCGTGCTCCTCGTTCACTCTGATCGTAAGCCAACCGGTGCGATGTAACTATAAAAGTAATCAGCGTCGCCCTACAGGGCAAGAGGAGAGGGTTTTCACCAGTTCTACGGAAATACTCTTCATTGTACCAAATCTGAAACCTCATCCGGAAATTCTGCGTACAGGTCCATCATCCCCATTCACAAAATATGAATTGAACCAGGAAGAGGGGCAGATAATAGGTGCTAAGATGATTAAGGAGAAGGAGGAGTCGTTTCTGTGAAGGACAACTAAAAGCGCGTGGCTTGTCTCAGCTGTGAAAGCGCAGGATGCTTTTCTCTGTAAGATACAAGTTGGCTTGGGAGAGGGGGAAGAGACTGTTGCTGTCGGTACCAAGGAGAAAGGAAAGTTACTTAAACCAAAGGTCAGTGTTGGCACAGAAAAACAAATGGGCTGTGGAAGAACAAATGGAGCGTAGAGTGGACAAATAGAAGCTTAGCAGTGAGAATTACCGGGGAATAAATGGTGTGGCAAATCTGCCCTTGTGTGAAAATACGTATCAGTGAGAGGAGGATGGGACTCATCAAGGGAGTTTTTTTAGGGTGTTTTTTTTTTTAATTTAAGAGCGTTCATACAGGAAGAAAAGCTTTGTCTTAAATGTTTGATTGCAATTCCTTCAGTGATTGCAAATGCGAAGCATAGAGATAAGTTGCTGATGGTATCTAATTGCCCAAATTGTGCGGCTTCTAAGATTAAAAACTGACACTGCTATATCTTTACTCTTTGAATCATTCATCTCTTGTTCTTCTATGAGCAGTCATGACTCCATAATGCTGCAGCAAGTACATCATCTTCTCTGGCATATTTAGAGTTTTTATATCCACTGTTCAGGATTAACAACAACAGAAGTGGTTCATATCATGGAAGCTTTGTGTAGCTCAGTAAAGTGTAACGCAAATTATTTAATATGCTGATGTAAATACATGCAAACCATTTGCTTACGATCATAAAGCTCTGATGTATTCAGACACATTTAATTTAGTGTTTTAAGTCAGGAAAAAAAACAAAATAGGGAAAATGAATTTTTTTTAATTGTGTCAGCTGTATCTCCTGCCAGTTTTTCTCATCTAAACAGGCATTTCAGTAGAATCTTTTTGGAAGACTGCGTGGCAAATTACAGTCGATACAACTGACTGGCCAACGCATGTTCAAACAACATGTGGAAACTGTTTTGTTTTTTTTTTTTAAAAAAAAGAAAAAAGTGTGTGTGCATATTTGCAAGAGGAACCTTGAGAATGCATGTGTGTTGTTTCTTCACAGTATATAAAATCATTATCAAGCAGCTGTAAAGGTTAATGTGGAATCCATTCAATTTGAACATACAGATGTTAATAAAACTTCAAAAACAACCCAGAAAACTTAGTTGACGGTCAGATCTCCCTGCAAAGGTTGAATACAATGAGGACAGCTGTTTTTAAGGGATGCTTTGAAGTTTATGCTTAAAGTTTGTATCCAAATGAAATTAAAATTGTTCTTAATAATTAAGATAAGGGTTGGGTTTTTTTATTTTTCTTGAATGCCGGCGGATCTTTTGAAAGTTTAACAGCATAATACAGAAGTAACTGATTAATCGTTTGTGGGCACCGTTGCTGGGACAAACGGTGATGGTAAAGAATTGTGCTTTAAGGCTATCGTTCCTGCTGCAGAAGCATTAAATGTGTTCTCTTTTCTCTTTTAGGAGCTTTTCCTCCACTGCAGGGTCAAACAAAAGCTATTTCTCGGGAGATGACCCTCAGTAACCTGTGGCTAGTCGGCATACAATCACTTGCATTTTTGTCAGGCGGTATGTGGTACTGCATCTTTCAGTATTTTTATCATTGCCTATTTTAAACGTGGAATGGGACCTGAGGACACAATGGGAATCCAGGCTCTTGCAAACGAGTGTCTTGTTGTATGTGCAAATGTGAATATTCACGAGTAAAGGAAAATACTGGACGGACTCTTCCCTCTCTTTGGGGAAATTTTAAACTCCGCTAAAAGTGAAGATCAGTAACATAGTGACCTGATGATGTATTATTTTAAGAATTGTCTGTATTTTTAAAAAATGTATACACTCACCCACACTTAAGCAAATTCAGCATTTGGACAAAAGGTGCAATCGTACAACCACCGTAGAAGAATGTCTGTGACAAGAAAGCTCTGCCACCACAAGTATTTCTTGGCATTGTAGTTAGAGCTCAGAAAATTCAGCAACTTGTCTCTTCAGTAGTCTGTACAGCATTGGTGTGGTTAGAGATTCCTCATCTGCACAGCTCGTAGTTTCTTGCAACTCATTGTGCTGGAGTCAAAGATACTCGACAGAGCTGGTGGCGGTATCTTTGCGGCTACACGGGTCAGCAGTAGTTGTTGTATAAGGCACATTGGTCTAAAATCAGGACCCAAATAAGATCCAGCGTCAGGTGTGTTTTTTGTGAGGAATCAGTACTCAAAAAAGCATTGCAGCATCGTAGTGTGATTAAAAGCTACCCGCATTTGATGAACCAGCCCATCTCTGCTGTGGTCTTACCATCAGCTCTCTGAATTCCGTGTGCTACCAGTATCTCGTATGATGAAGAAGCTTGGAAAATATAACGTCACGTGGTTAGTTTTCCCTTTTTGTTCAGAATGCATCTCAACGGTCATTATCAGTTTTCGAAATCCACTCTTAAAAGTGAAAATACAGTGAAGGAAAAGACATAAAGCTTAGGGTTTATTCATCCCACCTTGGAAGCCAGAGCAATTCTAGCTGTTTCTGAAGGGCTGCTGGTGCTGCTGGTGATTTTTAGCCACCTTTGTATTTTGTATACTGCAGTCCAACCAAGGTGACCTTTGAGTGGTTTATAGAGGCCTTTTTCTCCCCGCTAGTTGCAAGAGTTCTAAATATACTTGTGGGAGAGTTTAAATAATTCAATGCCAACCATCTTAATGTTTTGCTAAGGAGTAATAGAAGAAAAACTAGTTTCTTAAAAAATAGGTATAACTGCTATCGTAAATCTATAGGAAGATACTACTGCAAAAACAAAAAAAAAGTATGGCAAATACTCTGAATAACCACATGGAGGGCAGTATTAATTAGCTCACCACTGTGCTAAAATCTTACTGGAAGAAGGATGAGTTGAATTGAAGGGCAAACTGAAACAGAAGACACTTTGAGATGTGTACCATAGGATACTTTTGAAAGGATGTGTGTGATGTACGGTCTTTCTTCTGGCAGGTCTACTTGGCATTGTGTTTATGTGATTATACACAGATTTGAGAGAGCTGTTCCTAAAATAAAACTAATCTCTCTAAATACAAGCAGGGTAGCCAGAACTTCAGCTGTTGGCACACTGCCTTTGACAGAGTAATTTTACTGAGACAAAGTAAGCCCTCAGTAGTTTTGGCTCCCAGTTAGCAATATCGATCCCCCTTCTCTCTCCCTCTCCCACTATGTGCATCACAGCGGGTGGCGTGCCGAATACAAAACCCAGCCAGTGTTCCCTTTGGGGGGCACCTAAGAGCATACCAAAATAGGAGGCCGTGCCAATTTCCCCCACTTAATGGAAAAATACCTAGTCAGATATACCACCCCTGTCCCCCCAAAAGCAGTAGTTTCATCCTAAGGTAGCTCAGTGGGATGGTTACAACATGATCCACCATAGTAAGTTCCCCTGAACTACGAGTCCCCTCACTGACTTCAAAGAACCACTGCAGGTGGGAGGCAATGGCCGGTGTTTGCCTGCAGCTTCAGGTTTCGGGTAAGATGCTGTTTCTAAGTCCCATCTCTTTACACACCTGAATTCTGGTGTAACGTAAAATCCATTAAAAAAGAGGCATGCCCTGAAAGGGAGGCAGTCATGGGAGTATTCTTTTTTTTCTTTTCCTGTTGCCCTCGCGGAAGTACAGCTGATGGAATGAATGTATTTAATGTGCTGTTTGACAGGAGGGTGTTGGGGCAGCCCAGCGCCGTTACCGTGAAAGTGGTTATGTCTGCAGCACGTGGGCCTAAACGGACTCTGAAAATGGCAAAACGCAGATGAGAAGCTACTCATTTCTGTCCTCCGCCAGGTGGTCTGATGGGAGCCACAGAGATGCCCATAGTACAGCTGGTTTTATTTAGAGCTAGGACAGACTAGAGTGACATAAAAAGGGAAGTTTATATAAGCAGATTGCACAGCAGTACCTCGCGTCAGGAGGTTGCTCTCTATAGATCCTGTGAACTCCATATTGTTTTTTCAAATGCAGTATATTTATTTTTTTCCAGTGGATTGCAGTCAATAGTGAGTGCTCACACGCTGCCTAAAGAAATTAGTAATGCGCAATAACGTTTCAGGTAATCATTTGATTTATCTGGTCCTGTTTGTTTTCAGTTTGTTCCTCTGTAGTTCTTACTATTGCGAGACATTTGTTTTCAAGCACTGATTGTTGTTTTGGTAGGGTGAGTAAATAGTATTAAGTCTTAGGCTTCTTTCCTGCCTGCACTGGAAAATGTGAAGCGAGCCTGACGTTGTGTCTCCATACGGCTGAGATGCTGTAGATGACAGCGGAATGAAACCGTTGCTAAACTCCAGAGTACCCTCCCGGCATGAACTCGGATGCTGCTTCATGAAAGAGAATAGATTGGATAAAAGCAGTTTTTCTATGAAGGGAAAAAAGTAGAATGTATACGATACATAGGAAATTCTGTGCTATAAAATGCCGTGCTGGTCAAGACTGTTTGGAGCTCAGCCAGGCTAGTTTGGAAAACCTCAGTTCCTGTCGGTTGCAGTTCGGTTCCACCTTCTGGCAGTGGGCCAGCCTTAGAGATGTAGTGGGCGTTTTGCTGCGCCATCCAGGGGCTTCCTCTTCTGAAGAGTTCAAAATGCGTTTGGTAGAAAATGATCTTAATGAACCATCATACAGTTGATCGCAAAATGGTTAATTAATATAACTTCAAATTTATATTAGGAGAAATATAATAGAAGAATGTATAAAGCGATACAGAATGAAAAACTTAAGAGTAAAAACGCGAACCGAAAGCTGTTGCACGCAGAAGTGAGAACAGAGCAATTTAAGCATATTGCGAATAAAGATGGTTCTCTGCCAGGGTTGCACACAGAACATCTGTACGTTCCTACGTTTAATTGTTCATAAACAAGTTGTTACGATTGAAACGATGCAAGGCCTAATGGTTTAGCATTACTGCTCTTTGTATGCCAGTACACGAAGAGTATCTGCCCATTCACAAGGAGCAGTGTTTTCTTCAGTGCCCTTCTGTGAGTGCGCCTTCCTTACGGGTTCTCTCGTATTTTATGTACGGTTCTATCGAGCTCTTCAACAACGATGTCTCTTGCAGGAGGGATTTATTTTAATTTTTTTTTTTTTTTAAGTTGCTCTCATCAGATTTTGAAAAGCAAGATTTCAATTTACCATGCTCACTGGAAAATCAAAAGCTTCCTTCTCCCTCCTCCACCCCCGGCATCAAAAATAAGCTGCATTTTTATTATTGCGGCAAAAATACAATGATCACTGTGGTACTGTTCATTATTCGCTTGTTTTGCAAATGATGTAATTATTTTTTATTGTCTGACACTGCCATAAAGTGCTGTTAATGTTTTTCACCTGTTTGTACAAGATACTACAGATACCGATCACTGTGTGTGACAGGAATTAACTGCTCCACTTTGCCTTGACATAAAATTCTGGGACCAAAGGTACTTAAAACTGGGATTTCCAAAACGTGAGACCGGGGTTGGGTGCATTCTCTTGATAGCTGGAGATTTTGTGGTGATCTGATATAATCACACAAAATAATTACGCATCTGGGGGTACTGTATTGTTTGGAAATAATGGAGCCATATGAAATAAAGGGTTATTTTGCAAAGTTGCATATTTGATAGTTTTTACACTTTTTTTTTTAAAAAAAAAAGAACAATCGGAAGAGCAAAATTGAAAACGTACTCTGGTTTAAAATGTCTGCATACATTATGAACACTTCTGAGCAGCTTTATTTTTTCTGTAAAAACTGTAGACTACCTGGCTGTGATACAAACGAAGTCTTTAAAAGGATTCTATGCATTTTAAAGTTAAACCTTTTATTTTGTCATTGGATAATGAAGTAATTATACACTGAAGAACTGTCCTATTAAAGTGAGTTGCGTAAAATTACTCTACGATGGTGTTCATTTTGTATGATAAAAATCAGTTTTCTTGATACCAGTTATTTTCACCTCCAATTTTCTCCTTCCCTCCTGTGTTCCCTGCATTTCTTTGTTTTGTATGATAAAATGGATGCAGAAGCCTGTAGTGACTCTCAATGATTTTGCAAAGGGCTGGTCGTGCTTGGAGTTATTTTACTGAATTTATTTCATTGGATTTTTTTATCAAATCTTTCCAGCAGCCAAGATGTCTTTCAGAAATGTAGACAGATACCAGAAGCAGCATTTCTCTACGGACATTATTAGGTGTCTTTTCCCATTATTTTTTTTTTGTGTGGCAAAAATAAAGTTGATTTTTTTCAAGATCATTTCATGTGCTTCTAATCTTTAATAGACGAGATTATTTTCTTTGATGGTTGTATTTACTGTGCTTATGTCTAATAGATACACAAGCTCTATTGTGCTTGCCACAAACACAACAAATAGTAAAATAACCATTTGGTTCACTATACAGCTGCAGCGTTAATTTGTTGATAGATAACGTTGCGTAATAGAGCTCTCATCAGGAGGGACACAAACGTTTCTATGGCCGAAGGGGTAAGGGGAGGAGCGGAGCAGTCAGGAGGAGGGGGGACAGCAGCTTCTGCAGCCCTCGCTCGCTCCAGCTCCTGCTGGGAACTCTGCCGGCGCTCAGGCTCCAGAGCTTCTCCGCGGGTCGCTGCGCAGCAATGATTCCCCTTGAAGTTTCTGAGAGCTGAGGGCACGCCAAGAGCAGAACCTTGGGCCCCCATCAACCCTGGGCTGCCGCCATCCGAGAAAGATGTGAATCCAGCCTTTGGGTGAGCAAGGCTGTGATCGTTTTGTAGATACGTGTATTTTTTAACGGAGTGGTCTGTTTTCACACAACTTCAGCTAGGCAAAGCAATACGGAGTGGAACAGCGCCGTTCCTTCTGTGGCCCTGGCATCTCCGGCTAACCATCGCTCTTAGCTCCCCGCCACCTTTCGTGTTCACTGCTGGTGCGTAATACTGCAACACGCAGCACAGGAAAAAAGGAACTCCTTGGAGCATAGTGAGACATCTTGCACAATTTCCAAAACAGCGCCATGGTTGTAGTTACATCTACCTCTTTGTTTCCCTTCTGGGCTTTGTCTTGTTTTTCCGTGTGGTGTTTTCCTGTGAGAGGTGGGGGGAATCGGGGAGGGAGAAAGTGGGAGGGAAAACTTGAAATCTGAATATAAGGCACTGGAGGGGGATCCAGTGCTTACCAGCTGTGTTGTCATATTGAAAAAGCCATTGTTTTTAATTCCTGCCTAGTATGAAATGTTTGTTTTAAAAAAAATCCTTCCTGCTGGAAAGAAAATGTATTTTTAAAAGAAAAAAAAATAATCTCTCTTTTGGCTATGAGGATGTCAGCTGTATGAGTTGTGACCATACCATGACATGCTGATCACATATAAATAAATTTTTATCTCTCAGGACTCTATCTTGTATTTTATTCTTCTTGTAACCGTCGCAGGTTTTCTGAAAGGATGCTCTGCATTTTTAAATATCACTAATTTCAGCTGAGGCAGCAAATAAAAAGAGGTAAGTGAATGTCATGTGTGCACACTCCCGTTTACACAGAAACATCTCTTGTTGATTTTAAAAAATAAAAGGCACCCTGTGACATGTACTGGGAGGGTTGCTGCAGGTTAGCTCCAGGCACGGGGGAATTGCTGCAGTTGGTTCCAGTTCGGGTGTTTCTCTCCCTCTGTCCCTGCCGGCCCCTCCGAGACCTGCGCTGAGCTTTGAATATACTATAAAATAGCGTGCTTGGTCCGTGGGGTGCACAGAGCGAGTACGTAACTTTCCAGTTGATTGTAAATGGGCGGCTTCTTTTAAAAGGAGTTGCAGAGTGATAGGCAGAGCTGTAAGAATGGGGCTCACAAGGGACTGGGAGTCTGAAGTGTGGGCAAAAACGGGTGCCTGAAACGGTCAGACATGTTACGTGCTGTACTTACCTTTAGTTTTGAGATCACAGTATGTCCTTCTGAAAAAAAGGCTTTCTTGTTAATATCTTTATATAGCTAGAACCCGTTAGTACTTAAAATTTCCCAGCTGTCCTTAGGTTCGCTGTGGAATAAGGAAGAGGTCTTCTCCGTTTGTTGTCCTTTCCCAATGTCAGTCTAGTTTTGGACCGAGTTAGCCAGTTGGTTTGGTTACGACTTCTCCCTGGGGTTGGAGAAGTGATACATCAGGAACTTCAGAGCAGCTAGTGCTAGCATCTAGCGCGGCTGAATAAAGGCTCCTTATGTTTTTACTTTAAAAAAAAAGTAGAATTTGTTATAAATGATATTATTGCACAAGTATTAAAGGCTGACAAGAATGGATAGTTGGTCTATAAGCATTGAAGGTGGCAAGGAGCTCACTGGATTGTGATGTACAAGTTCTTGAGTTTACCTAGAAAAATCGGGAAAGTTCCAAAAAAGTGGACGGTGCGACAGCGATAAATAAATCCAACTCAAGGTCTGTGCAATGAGTAAATAATAAGGTACCCTCAGTAAGGCCAGTCGGCGTGGCTTTGGGAAAAAGCAGCAATGGCTTTGCTAAACAAAACTACAAGACTGAAGTCGATGAGATGGCAAATTGAGGTTTTGTAGTCTCACTTGAGAATCTGAAGAAGAAAAACTATAAAAGGTCAATTTATACTAAATTGCTTTCAAAAAGAAAATTTTCCATTTGCGGTTAAGTAGTATAATTCTGCAGATCTGTTCAACAATGTACCATATTTTCATAAATCATATGAAATAAAAAGACAATTTCTTTTATTCTGCCTATTTGTTATTTATCAGGACAAGTCACGTCACTTAGTAAAGTGTGTGTTTGGCAGTAAGCATCGTAGCAGAGGCAAACGGAAGGACATCTAGCCGTAAGGAATAGATGAAGAGTCTATCGGGAAGAGAAATTATCCCAGAAGACAGTGGCAAGTAAAAGGAATTGAGAGACTCTGGCAACTGATGGCTGCATGTGAGCTTCCATTGTACGTAAGCACATACAAATAAATAAAAGGGCAGATTTGACCCTTGGAGCAGATATGCCAAGGAGGAGCAGAGGGCAGTAGGATTTCTGCCTGCTGCGTTAGTGAGGCCATATATTGAATATTGACTCAAAATGGCTAGGCAAGATGGAAAAGTTTCTACACCAGTCTTTCCCTCCCCACAGTGTCCTTGTTTCTAGGCACGGCTGCCTGGCTGAGAGTTGAAATAAATGCTGCCCAGTCCCTTAGTACGGTTTTCTTCACCTCTGGAGGGTGGCTGGCTGCTCACTGCTCCTTCCAGCTGTCTTGCCTTTGGTGGAACTGCACGCTCCCAGCTCTGAGCTGTGGCTCTAACTCATCTGCTTGCTACACCCTGCACCACCTTTTTTTTTTTTCCCCTTGCCCCACATTCTTTATTGTTTTTTAGGGAAGAATCATTGGCCTTCATGAACTGGCTCTCCCCTCAGAAGCAGCAGACTCCATCACACAAGAGGTCAAAAGCAGAAACTTTAGATTCAGGTGCAGTGACGTTAAACACTGCTGCTGATGAACTTCTGTCACACCCTCACCTGCCACCAGCAAGTCCGGTCAGCAGGCCCCTTTCCTGTTTTTCTGTTTCCTTCATCTCCTTTCCTGGGGAGGAGGGGATGGGTACAGCACTGTGAAACCCCCAGCCTGCCAGTGCTTTCCCCCAGGGTGAAGCTGCTGGGTCGTCTTCTCCCTCCACACTTCTGAAGACACTGAAGATGCTTTTGTTTTTCTTGTTTTTGTTGTTCTTGTTGTGTTCCCTCCTCGCCGTTTCCCTTAGGCCGATGCACTGGGTCTTATTCATCAGCAAGGATTTGAAGAGGAGAAACCCAGAGGCAGTACACAGGAGCTGCCTCTCTGCACCCGCATCTCAAAGTGCATGAGATGGTTAGGCACCCTCCTGAAAAAGAAAGAAAACTCCCTCCACTCGATGAGACAGTAATTTTCCTGCAATGAAAATGGCAAACTTAAAATCTGTAGAACAGAATCGATACCTTGGGAGGGTTTTTGCCACTGCTCTGACTAATCACTCCCTTCCAGCTGGTAAAAGCAGCGGAACATTTTATGCGGAGTGCTCTGCTCTGTTACACCACAGCCCATGACTTATGGTGCGTACACTTGACCAGCGCAATTTTAAGAGCCTTCAGAGCTCTTAAAACTCATACGCCATAATTAGGGCGGGGTTGTTTTTCCAAGAAGTTTCTTAGTCAAAACTGATGACAAAAATAAGTATAAATATTATTTTAATAGACCAGTAGAGTCTTAAAACTAAGCTCTGTTATTTGCCTACAAGCCTGCAGTAATATTTGCTGAAACAATGTCGATTAACCAGTGCTGGATTAATTTCTGGCAAATAAATTTTCTCCCACTTCTGTTTATTCCAATATTGAGTATTGATTCCTTTGTCACTTAAAGTTGTAGCTGATGGGCTCCGTTACTCCAGCCATTGCCCTGTGGTAATGCTAGTAAGGGGTGGGGTGTGTTTTATGTTTACACTCCAGTTGTTACCTAAGGTTCAGAACAGTAGTATGTTTTGCAGACAACTAAGTATTTGCCAAGCGGACAGAAGAAGGTGTATGGGGGGGGCAGTCTCCAAAGGCTGGCTCTAGCACCTACTACCCTGTGCCCCTTGCACAAGTCCCTCGCTTGTGCTGAGAGAAGGATCTAGATCAAGATGGATTTTTAGCACCAGTCATTGAATAAACCTTATGCACGCACACACAAAATGAAGCGACACCAACCCAACCCCTAAAAACCCCAGGAAAAGCCAATTAAAGGTACAAAGGTAATCTGGAAAAACTTATTCTAGTGGAAGAATAACGTCTAGTCTGCTTAATTTATCCAAGGGTAAGTAAAATACAGTTCTGTTATGTACAACTACTCGGCAGGTACTGCCAGTCGTGGACTCTGGTATGGAGGAAAAGATGGAAGACGCAGCAGTTCAGCACAGAATGCAACCACGTTCAGAATGAGGAGGAGAGGAGGAACACCCCAGCTTGGGTATGTGATCGGTTCTCCATCAGTCGAGTCTTGAAATCAAAACTGTTCTCCTAAATATTTTATTACAGAGCTGAAATAGAAGTAGGTACTGTTTAGCCTAATTACAGGGGCAGGTTGTGACCTACATTATGCAGGTAACTAGACTAGATAATTGTCATGATGGTTTTTGGCCCGAAATTCTATGAAGCTTATAATTTTATTAGTAGCTAGATGGCCAATTCTTTTTTTAGGCTTTTAACTTCTCAACAAATGTTTCTGTTTTCTGCTCCGGGCTTACAAAGACCCTGATTCTGCAAGAAATAGCAACAAATCCAATACTGATTTTTCAGACTACTCAATAATTTTCATATTTGGAGTGACTATTAAGATGCCTGCCTTCATCATGTAAACACGGATCATGGGAGGAGCTGCACAGAGAATCAGGCCCCAGATACGTCTGAGCCATTATCCTCACACCCAGAATAGCCAGGACAACTGCCGCAGGGAAAATTGTAAGGATCCCTGGAGTGGACGAGCATTGAATAACCTTGCTATATATAGGAATTTTCTTCCTAACCCTTCCATTAGAAGCTGGCTTATGTCCTGGCCCACTGAAATTTATATCCCTGTTTTGTTTTCCATTTAGTTTCCCTCCTCAGTGGCGGTTTTGTTTTGTTGTCCCGATACATTTTTGAGCTTGGGGAGGTTAATGAGTCCTGCAGGCCACTTGTAAGCTCTTTCAAAAGTCCCCTTTGTTTCAGAGAAAGCTTCATTTGTTATAAATGTTGTTTCTTTGCGTTGGTTGTTCCTTTCCTCTTGTGTTATGAGAAGTTTAAACAAAAAAACACAAATCCCTGATGTAGCTTTTTTTCTCTGCCTTTCCTGGTTTTATGTATCTCAGTCTACCAGGATTTTTCTGAACTATTTAAATTTCTGTTGTCATCCTGGTAGATCCATCACCTGCATAGTTAAGCTCCTTCTGCTTTTTATTATAACATTCAGAGCATTGATTGTCCTAGCAGTATAATTTATTTAAATACTTATTTAAATACAGCTTGATGGTAAGAGGGTTAGATTTATTAATGGATTTACCATTAGTGATTTCCTGACTCCAGTGAAACATATATAAATCACACAGTAAATATGTTAGCAGCTACAGCAAAAAAATCTACTGCCAATAGTTTTTAATTTCCTGCACAAAAATACACACATTTAATTTTATTGCATGGTGAAGAAGACTAAAAAGATAAAGCTGTTCCATAAGGTAAAGTGAGCAAACAGGGAATTTACTTCCTTCATCCTAGTCGGTCGGTCTTTAAAAAACACAACAAAAAACACTCAAATGAGGTTAAGTTTAGTAAGCTTCTGCTGGTATCTCCCTGAAATCTCTGAGACCCGAGCAGTTTGTAGAAACCAACATGCTGCTACCCTGAACCAGAGCCACTGGTCGAGAGCTCTTTGGGGAGCAGCTCCGTCTCCCTAAAGGATCTATGAAAAGCTGGCCTCTGATTTGTTTTGTGGCCCTTTAATTTATTATATGAAAATAAAGCCAAAATAATCAGTTAAGCCAAAGGATGAGGGTATGGGAAAACTACTGGGTAATTACTATGCAAAAAGCTCCTGACCTTTATTTTCTGGTTTGCCTGTACCTCTCCAGCACTTGGTTGTGTAAGGAGGTATTATATATGCTGTGTATAGTAATGCAGGCAGCACGGCAAACCTGAGTGTATTAAGGGTAGATATCACAAGGTCAGAAGTGCCAATTGCACTAATTAGTGCAATCCTGACTAAGAACAGTTACATGACTTTATTTTTAATGAGCACGAGGATTATGGGAATTTAGATAGAACAATAATCTATTTTTATCTCGTATGTTGTAAGCCCAGAAGATGAGTCAGGAATAAGCTGCATAGTAAGAAAGGCCAGAGCCATGGCTAAGTGAACACAACTGCAGGAACAAAACGTTCCGTGTTTCGCAGCACTGCATGGAATTCTCCGGGTTATGGCAATAACCCTTCCTTGATAGCGAAAGCATGTGTTACCATGATAAGGTAATGTACAAGCGTGGCAGCCACCTAGGAAATTTAGTATAACAAGATTTGGTTTTAATACTTCAATGTTTGCAAGTCAGGAGGGAAAGAAAACACATTTTGCTAACAGCTAATTATACTTATTTCTTCCAATTGCTGCATCATCTGCTATTGAAGGTTAAGAAGGCTAAAACTGTTAAAAGGAAAAAAAAAAAGCAACAACAAAAAAGGAGCTGTAGAAAATTGCAGCCTTTCAACTGATCGGTCTTCTTCTATGTTATTTAAAGATTATTTAAAGACAGCTGATGGTTGCGAGGAATAAGAGATGCCCAATCTGTAAATTGGTCAATTACGTTGTCATTACTGTATATGGCACTCAATTAATGCCCCAAGGCGGCACCACAGAGCAGTTTCATCGGCTACAGGCTAAAAATAAACCAGAAGAAACTGAAAGAATAAGGCTCCTGTGCCTAAACCTGACAACCGAATAGGTTGTGTTACAACTGAGAATCCATTTCTGGCTCTTTGTAACGTGTCCTATCATGCTTGGGGTTGCACTGATTTTAAATTATGATTCTTATAAAAGAATTAAAAATTATTAAATAATTTTAAAGCATTGTGCTTTTGTGAAGGGACTAAATGTTTTTAATCACAAATGTTTTATTAACATCCATATCTTCCAGAATCAGGACACAAGATAGTACATAGACTTTCTTCCCAGAAAGACATTTGAAATATTTCAATATAAAATATTTCAATTTAAAATTTCAAATATTTCAAATAAAAAAAAAAAAACAAAAAAAACAAAACAGCCCCACCTCACATTTCTTTGAAATGGGAGCCTATGTTCTTACATCACTGCTGTCAATATATGCCTTGAAGACGAAGTTGGATGTCAGTTACTCCAGACCTGTTACCGTGATGATAACTGTTACTTAAGACTAATTTAATAAGCAAGCAATAAGGTGCATGCAGGAGTCCTGAGTATGTGTTTCCACAGGGAGTCGGCGTTGACTTCCACGTTTATGCAAAATATAAAAGCTCCACACTGAGATTTGCTTACTCTCTTTCCTGCCTTGTGCACTGACTGCTAGTAATTAAATCAAACATTAAGGATGGTATCTCCTTTTTTTTCAAGAAGACATTTGCATTTCTGAAAAGCTGGAGGCAGAAAAAATCTAATCAGTGGGAAAGTGTCATGGTTTAACCCCAGTCGGCAACTAGGTCCACGCAGCTGCTTGCTTACTTCTCCCCCCTCCCCAGTGGGATAGAGAGAAGAACTGGAAAAATATGGAAAACTCATGGGTTGAGCTAAAGACAGTTTAACAGGTAAAGCAAAAGCCGTACACACAAGCAAAGCAAAACAAGGAATTCATTCACTGCTTCCCATGGGCAGGCAGGTGTTCAGCCACCTCCAGGAAAGCAGGGCTCCATCATACATAATGATGACTTGGGAAGACAAATGCCATCACTCCAAACATGCCCCCCTTCCTTCTTCTCCCCCCAGATTTATATGCTGATCATGACGTCATATAGCATGGAATATCCCTTTGGTTGGTTGGGGTCAGCTGTCCCGGCTGTGTCCCCTTACAGCTTCTTGCGCCCCCCTCTTGAATATGTGATTCTAAAAACTGGAGGACTCTGGTAGGTCCCTGTATTCCAGTACATTTTTCCAGGGGGTTGAAAAAATAATGAAGTGCACCCCCACTGTGCTACATGAGCTGGTTGAATCATTTGCAATACAAGCATTGGTGTGGACAAAAATATTCTTTAGCGGTTAATCTTTGCCCGGAAAGTAGGGTGAATCCTGGTATCCTATAGGTATTTATAATAACAGTTGATAATTTAGTCTTTTTTAGGTATTACCTTTTCACATACGACATAGACCAGGAGTTTTCCTATATCAGAATGTGGCATTAACGTCAGCAAAAGTTAAACTGGGTCTGATTTGAATTGTGCTGCACTTTCCTCAGTCCAGCAAATCCCCATGGTACTAAAAATTGGATGATTTAACATTTGGATTGCTATTTCATGCCCAGTATCCTGTTCTAGGTTGAAAACAAGAAGCTTGAGAGCACTTGGAGAAACTAAAGTCTAGCAGGAAGGATAAAATGATGGTTTCAGCTGTGGGCTGCTTGCTGACTATTGTTTGTTCTTCATACTCCAAATGAAGAGTCGCCACAAACATAATTGCACAGGCCAGTCTGTGAGAGAATCTTGACTTTTGGCAAAGTCCATGGTTTCTTTAAGATAATAATTGTCTCTGCTAAACACTTCCCAAATGCAAAATCCTTCTGGAAATTATCTGCCACAGCTAGAGAGAAACCTGCTATTTCTGTCCGATTCTCCTTTGAACTTTGGAGAACATTTCTAAAAGATCAGCTTGTAGCCACCAGCTGCACCTGGTCGCGCAACCCCGTTCTATCTGAATAGTGCAGAAGGACAGTATTACCTCTCCTGCTGTGGTTCTGCAGAGGCTCCTTCGGGACACTGAGTATCTTTCTTCCAATTTGCATCATCAGTGGAAGTTTCCAGTGCTGAAACGTTAGAGTCCTTCACCCCCTCCAAAAGGAGATGTAGAAATAAGAGGATTATTACATCTGTGCTGAGATTTTTGAACTGGACATGCTTGTTACTTTAAAAGATCTTTCAAACTGGTTGCTGTCATTAGTGTTCACTGGTGATGTAGCAGGTTACTAATTATGTTACATTCACCTGATCTGTGGCAGATACCAGGTATTTGCTAAACTGACTATCAGCAACACTTACAGAAAAGCCCAGGCTTCTGTGACATAGGCTTAGCATCCCTGCTTGCTGTGCTGGCCCAAATAGGAATTTCTCAGACCAACTGCCGTGGGATCCTGAGTTTTTGCTTAAGCAGTGACTGAGAGATTTTACAATCAATGTTTCAGCTAAATAGCCAACGAGATGCTGCTCTCTTACTAGCCTGACTTTCTTCCTGCCCACATGCCATCCCAGAGCTGGGGAAGAACTCTGCTGACAACGTTCTCTCTGGATTGTTAGCTAGGTAATGGCTCTTACTTAAGCCTCATGTGAGGAGAAAGCTCATTTACTGATCTCAGGACTGGACTATAAAACACAGAAAGTAAAGAGATTGTTAGTAGCTCTATTCAAACATGAAACATACCTACAACAAAGACTTAGGAGGATATTTAGAGATTGCAATTTGCTTTAACATTTGCATAACAGTGGAAAGAAAAGGCAGTAAGTGCATGTGTGGCAAAATTAAAAAGAAGAGTGGCATTTACAGCTGCTTAGTTTAAAGTGATGAGTAAACATGATGTGAGAGATACCTTACATTATACCGTACTGGAAAGTCTTTTCTTCCAGCTTCATTAAAACATTAATTTTTATGGTTTTATTTTCAGTGACTAGGTATCTAGGACTAGCATTAGTTATGTACAGAACAAATGTTAGGGCTAGCAAATATGTGGAGGTTTAATTTCTGGTTTATACAGTGTAATGGCTTTTTCTCAACAGACATGTTGGGGAGGGAATGAATTTCAAGGTTGCCTTGAGGCTCAAGTTGGGACACCCGGTGGCCTAACTGGGGTGGAGATGCCCCATGGAAGAGTGCTGCTCAAACACAATTGGTCTCAGCACCCATTCAAACATGATCTCTCAAACCAAGTCAGGTCTATGTCACTGGGTAGTGTTTAAAACCCAATCTGCAGTCAGTTCCTAGTACAGCAAGCAGGCAGTGAAAAGCAGCCTCTGAAGCTGCCTGTTCATAGCAGCGCCTCTCCTGTCTGCAGTACTGGCTTGCCCCAGCTTCCCCGCTGGATGGGGGCACTAAGGTCTTAATTCATGGTCCTAGTCTGATTCATATGTGGCAGGTGATGAGTTTACTACTGCACCTTTCAGTTTCTCTGCCAGTGGTGACCGCTACATTCAAAAGTTGTCGACGGGCGGTATGCCTTCACATGCTACGTTCAGAGTGTGGCATATTGACTCAAATGGGCCCTGATTTCAGTTTGTATTAACACACCAGGTCAAGAACTAAGGCAGCAGAGGGCTGACTAATAATCCTTCTCACTGCACTAGTCCAAGAGGTTACCGAACTAGAGGACAGCAACCTTCTCCACTGTCCTAATTAAATCCAGGTGAGCTCATGAAACAACACCTTGATGCAATGGTTTAACCACTTTTTCACCTAACTCAACTCAGGTCTTGGCAACACGATGATAAAAGTGCCAATCATCTTGTTTGTGCTTCCATTGCCACTAACATCAGTGGAATTGTGCCCAAATTAGCAGAAGAAAAGTTCAAGGAAGAAAAAAAACACTTTAGGACAAGGTTCTGGTGAGCTCATTACTGAAGACTAATGAGGTTATAGGGCAAGTACTCACTATTCACCTTTATGGGGTTGGTTGCCCATTCAGCAGCATATTAAATGCTTTGCCCTCTTTTGAACTGGTCCTTGCTAGGAGTGATATAGTATTTGTATTACTATGTGTCTCTCGCTGCCTTTCACTCTTTTCTGATATAAGCACCTTATTTCTAGCTTGTTCTTTCTGAAGAAAAACAATTACTTGACTGAAGCAGTTAGTCTGAATGTAAGAGATAGGAAGCAGCTTTGTAGAACTATGTGCAAGCTTACAGTGGTTTAGTTAAACTGGATCAAGCATGTGCAAGCACGCTTACTTTGCTCTGAGACATAGCTTCCACTGTTCCTCATACGTGTCCAAATGCACCAGTTGTACTGTTGTAAGCAGTACCTTGAACATGTAGACCAGTTTCTCCCATTTCTCTCCTGCACCTATTACTGCAGAAGCAACACCGCAAGTTAAGACTTATTATAATAGTAAAATAGCCTGCTCTGACAAATTGTATCAAGCTTTGAAAACAGATTAGCATAACCAAACAGAGACAATCTTGTTCTTACTTTTAGGGAGAATGAGAACAATGTCTAAGAAAACCAGGTTACCTGCTCCTTGGACCCATTTTCACAGCGGTGTCTGTTCCTATCTCTGATGCGATGTGTTAACAGGAACATTGATCCCTAGAAGGGTACGCCTCTCATCCTTGTTGACTAATGCACACTAACAGACAGTGTGGATGAAGCATCGTTATGTAATTGTGCTTGTGTTGCAGACATTGAACCTCCCATGACATAACAGATCCTGTATTAAAGACAGAGACAGAAGCAGCTTTATCCTAAGTATTATTGCTAATGTCAACAGACCTAAACATGAGCAGATGCACTGCTGCTACATGCAATGTTATGACACTATGACATTAATAATTTTCAGTTTAAAAAAACATATATTGTTTAATTTGTTCATAGAGAAAAACAGATCTTTGTGTTCTGAAGATTTTGTAGTTTAACATCTGTGGTGTTATAAAGCCAGTATTAGATAATTGTAAGGTGTACATTAAGCAACATATTTTGACCTTGACTACTCAGACCTCAATTATTCAACCCTTCTGGTTATTATGAAAGGGGTCAGGTCCTCTGATGTCTACTAATTAAAATTAAAAATGAAAATGTTCCCAATTTTTCTGAAACCTCAAAACATATTTAGTATACCAGCACAGAGAAAGAGATTAAAAATGTGGAAGGCGGGGAGGGAGAAGAAAATAAAGGACCCAACTCATCAGAATACTACTGATTTTGACACTGTAATGTTGGAGGCCATTCCAATATTTTAAACAACACATGAAGCATTGTGGTCAGTCCACTGGACTGGCATTGGAAGAGACTTGGAAGCCATGCCCCTCTGGCCTACCAAATGACTTTGCCTCCCTGTGCTTTTGTGTTCTGCACTGAATAACACTGACAAAAACCTTATGCCCACCCAAAAGAAAACCAGCTATTTTCTGCCAGCACAATATGCTGAATTAGCTTGTAGATGGATCAAACAAGCACCAGCTTCTATGCTTCTGTCTGAAGTGAAACTACAGAGGCTAGGTAACAGGCCAGTGTTTCCCCCTGGATGTCACCAGTATGACCTTCACCTCAGAAACACAGGACTAACAACTCCATTTCAAGTGAGGTTTAAACTTGGGTCCTGCACATTACGGTATGTCTTCTAGGCTTCCTTTTTCCTTGTGCACGTCCCGTGCAACCACAAACTGTGTCCTCAGATCCTCAAGACACTGATACCTTATTTTCACTCAAAATTACAAGTTATCTTACTTGGATGATCACTCCGGTACGCCAGTACTATTCAATCAATGAATATTAGAGAACATTGCTATTTTTTACAAGTAATTGAATCACAGACAGCTAAAGCAGCAATCTTCATCTGAATTTTTCATTTAAAAAATGAAACCTTTCAAGGAGCTGACTAAGCTGTCTGAGCCAACAGGGGACAGGATTGATTGATTTCACAGGGACTGGGCAGAAATCAGTGCTCTGTACCACTGAGAAGCACAGAGCAAACGGTCACGCTGTTACCGAAGTTACTGAATTAAAGCTGTTTGTTTAGAACAGTGCAGGCCAGTGCATCTTAAGCAGAAGAATTCAGAGCCATTTCTCATTAATCAGGAGTCACATAATAACTATATGGTATGGTTTTTTTCCATTAAAGACATTAGGAAAGGCCTATTGGGAAAAGAAACATATCTTACTAGACTGAATAGCAAAAGATACTGTCTCTTCCTACAATCTTGCTTGAGTCATATCCATGTAGCTGCAATGATCTATAGAAAGTTAAGAATCCATTTTTAGATTCTTTGATGCAATACATAGCAGCAAAGCAACCATGAAGCTTCCAGGAATTGTGCTGCAGGGTACATCTAAGCTGAACATGTAAGGAAACGACTGAAAGGCAATTTCTATTAGACACATTAATGTAAGAGAAATAAGAAATTATAGTGGTTTGTACCCCCAAAAGTATTTAACCCAATAAAAGTCTAACTTCCATTTAAATTGTACCCTTGCTCCTTTGTTTCTGAGATGAATCATTGATCACATCCCATTGGACACACTAACCTATCACTTAACCTCCTTAAGAAACATTTGTACATTAAGGTTGTAGAGAGGTGGGGCTCGGTCTCTTCTCCCAAGTAACAGGTGATAGGACAAGAGGAAACAGCCTCAAGTTGTGCCAGGGGAGGTTTAGACTGGATATTAGGAAAATTTTTTACACTGAAAGGGCTATTAAGCATTGGAACAGGCTGCCCAGGGAAGTGGTTGAGGCACCATCCCTGGAGATATTTAAAAGATGGGTAGACACAGTGCTTAGAGATATAGTTTAGTGCTGGTTTTTGTCAGAGTTAGGTTGATGGTTGGACTAGATGGTCTGAAAGGTCCCTTCCAACCTAGGCAATTCTATGATTCTATGATTCTATTAATTGAGATAACTAACAACTGCTATGGCACTTCCACAGTAACACTACTCCCTTCTGGCGTACATACAGCTGTAGGCCTGCCTGGGTCTACCTGTTAGCTTAGGTAAAAGCATACTCAGAAAAAAAACTGAACTTACCTACGACCTTCCTGTCAGTGCTAACACTGTAAGAACATACGCACTACACGATAATTCTCCTAAAGAGTAAGATACATTAAAATAACTATTTGGCCTGCCTGCAGTTAGCCAGGCCAAAGAACAGGCTGCTTCTTGTACTCTTACCTACATTTTTTTCATCACCCTGTGGCTTAATGGAATACTGATCTTAAGATCGAAAAGCTAGATTCAATTGTAACAAAGGACAGCTCTAAAGTTAGGCTCAATACTTTTTTTCAAGGCATTAGAAATGTAGTTTAACTATATATGACATTTTTCATTATCAAATTTATAGACAAAATTACATTCTCTATCCGCTCCATCATATTAGCAATTTGTAATAAATTATGCTATAGGAATGTTGGATTATCCCAAAACAAAAAGATTTTTAAATCTATAATGATTATATTAAGATATGACATTATTAATGTTTATCTAGGACGTGAAAAAGGATTCAGCCCTGTCATGACATCATAGGGAAATTATCTTTAAAAAATGAAAATGCCTTTAGAGTATTGTATTGCATTTTACTGCCATGAAACAGAAGGTTGTCTGGGAGTCTTGATGTTGTATTTCCATCCCACACATTAGGGATGGGAGAAACATCCCCTGTTTCCTAGGGAGAGATGATTTTTGTGGTTGATCCATCTGTTGTTCCCCAGCCCCACAGTTTTCAGGCCTATTGGCTGGACTCAGCTGCACTTAAATCATATAGAAGTCTCAAATGTGATCCTAAGAGGGTTTTTTACGGAAAATTTGATAGCTACATGGAGGGCAGAATCCCCAGATTAATGACCCCCATGAGAAAAAAGTAGGCATAACAGAGGCATTTTATATAACCTGGTCAGCTGGCCAATCTGTGGATGGCTGCACAGTAACTGCAGCATGTGCTGTCTATGCCCAGTGGGCATTTCAGGGGAATGTGCAGGACAGAGCTACTGTTCTGGGGTGGGAAGCAGAGTTTAGGAGACAAATAACTCAAATCTGTAGGAATCCAGCATTCATTGGCTCTGTTGCTCATAGAACAGCTTGAGAGGATTTATCTTCAACGTTTCTTTGAGGAATAACTCTTGGCTTGTGCAATAAATTACTACAGGATAAATGTATGAGAATATTAATAATGAAAGCATCTTGCTCTTCTATGCTGCAACCCATCAAAAGATCAAAATCCCGATCACTACCTGTCTCCTGTGAAGTTGGCAGCAGTGCTTATTTCATTCCAGAGAAACAGAAGTGACACATAGCCACTGCGTCTGACTTGCTCGTGGCCGCACAGGAAAATCAACAGGGAGGGTTTCAGTAAAGACAAGCCTCACCATTTTTAACAGCAGCATGTGGATGACTGACGCTCCTCTTGTCCTTGTTCAAAGGAAAGGAAGGACTTAGTCAAAACTGGAGCTAGATGACTGTATTCTGGTTGTAGTCTACTGAATTAATTGCTACCTGGAAGTACCAAATATGTTGCTTGTTAGACCATGTAGGCGATTCTGTTACTCTTGTAGAAGTTATGTTTATAAAAGCCCCCTGAAATCATCTTGTTTCCTGAAGCTTTTCAAGCATCATACTTAAACTGAATTTTATACATGATGTCTTTTTATTGTAGTCACTGTGATGATACAGGGCTAGTTACTAAAATAAGCCCACACTAGCTATTCAGAGTGAAGTCAGAGATGAGGCACCTATTGACTTGAATAGAGCTGAGACTTTGTGTTAATACCTTAGTACAGCATTAAGTCCTGACTTTACAGTAAATTCATCTGTTAAGATATTAAAAGTTATGGAAGTTTCTTTCATCAGCTGGACAGGAACCTGCCCACACTGCATGTAAAAAATATTAATAGCCCTAAAATGTTTTCTGAGCTAAGAGGAGGCTGTCGGGGCAATGAGTTAGGAGCAGACTGGGCTGAGCCCTATTCTCCCCAACCTTCTTGCCTGCCTCTCCCTTGCTTGTAATGCCTGTCTTCACACTCCCACATCTTGGCATTCTCACCATGTTCGGGTTTCTTCAGTGGCCAGCTCCAGCATCAGTCTTTAGCTTGGCTCTCCACAGGAAGGTCGCCAAGTCATTACATACAGCAGGTTGGGATCAAGGAGAGGCCATGTCTGAGAAACTGGCCGAGAGGCTAAAGCAGCTCTGTGCTATGCTTTCTGTGGCTATTTGTAGACGAGGCGGGTAGAAGTAGAATACATCTCTGCTGGGTTGGGGTATCTGGCACAGCAGGAGCCAAGCTCACACAAGGCAGGTTGAAATCACATTTCTTTTTGGGAAGGCGGAGAGGAGACAAGTGAAGTGAGGCTGTTTTGAGTGGGGTAGAAGGACACTGCAGATTGGTTTTCTTCAACCTAGGCTATTCATTATTTCAAGACTTCGCCCTCCTTCTCAGGGTTGCAAGACCTGAATTATTGTGTGTGTATTAATACAGCAAATCATTGTAGATAGGGAGAGGATCTATTTTTATGATTGTATTAGCCTCAATGCTATTCATTCTACATCTACATTGATACCAGTCTTAGAAAAGAATTGCGTATATTTTAAATTTAACCTGTACTGTTTTTCCTAGCTATGTACACAGAATGCATCCTTTCACTGACAGTTTGTTTTGGGCATTGCTAGTGGAAAAAGAGCCAGAAAGAAAATAAAAAGTTTTCCTGTTTCCTAATGGAAACAGCCTTAGATGTCCTATGATTTGAGCAAGGTGTTGGACCACCTGATCTCCAAAAATCCCTTCCAACCAAAACTAGTCTATGACTCTATGCCTGACTCCTGTTTAGAAGGAAATGCCACGTCCCGTGGACCTGTGTGTGTTATGCACTTTGTAGCCCCATGCTGATTGTTTTCTATCTCCAAGCTAAAGCTGCAGTTTTGTGGGACTTTAGGGCTCTTGTGTGCACAGAGGCTGTCAAGTCCAAAGTTGCTGCTATGTGTAGACAGCAGTGTATATGCATACGCATTGCATATGGGGTTGTCTACTGTTCAGAAATTCCTCGTAACACCAAAACTTGAGGGAGAGGTATGAAATGAGGACAGGATGACAATGTCCACGGCAGAAATACCTCACAGTAATAGTTGTCATCTCCATTACTGTCAAATTAATACTGAATTGCTGCCCATCATACACTATTTAGCTTGAGGGAAGCGAAATGGTGGCTTTGCTTCTGTGGCAGAAATGAGAGTAGTTCAGCCCTCTGAGGAGCCTTGCAGAGTGGCAAAGGAAATGTCAAATATCATTTGGTCAAAGAGTAATTTTAAAGTTCTCTGAGGAACAGTTCTTGCTCTATATACTTTATCTCCACTACGTATATAGAACAGAGAAACAGAAGGAGCTTTTTATTTAGGAAGTATCAGCTTTCAGACACAGCTGGGGACATTTAAGAGTTGAGGCTACATTTGGACTGAGACTTAAGTTTTACAGACAAAGTCTACACCTTCAAGCAGCTATACTTCAATTTGAGAGTAAAAATAAGCAGTAGACGGGACAACGGACTGAAATTCAGTATTAGCAGGCTCAATTTCAGTAATTAACTTGTTATGTGATATTAGGCAAGTCCACTAGGCACTATGAACACTCCTGGTCTAATCCAGCACAGTGAGAATAAGGGCAGCAGACCTTTTAGTCCAAACTAACTATCTCAATATTTAAACTCAGACAAAATCTAGGCAGGTGTTTAGGCACTCTGATAAATGAGACTGCATTTCAATGAGTGTTAAGTACCCCGATAAATGAAAGAACATCTATTCGGATACCTAGCTAAAATCAAAATCCCCCAAAGAGGTTTGTTTCTACCTTTGTAGAGTACATATTATGTCTAGAGAAAGGGAAAGACAATCACATGCTGAAAACAAGGGAAACTGATCCCTCTGTGGACCTTAATCAGTTTCCCCCTAGATGCCTCTCTCTCTATCAAGTTGCTGGTTCATTTAAGTTTTTTCTTCCCTCACTTGAAGATCTACGTGAGCTCTTCTTGGATCCTCCACCATACCAAATTGAAATTTGGTGGAAACATGAAGGAGAAAATGTGAAACTGCAGAAGCTAATGGTGCTGAATGAGTTTAATGTGATGGTCTTGTGTAGAAAGCACTATGAAGCTGAGTGCTATCAGACCTGTACATTAATACGAGAACCATCTCAGATGCATGGAGTATGAGATAATGATTAGGCCTTCTGGTCTGTGATGCTACTGGTGTAATGTAATGTACTTGAGAGAATTAAATGTTTGAGAGTCATATAGCTTGGGTGATTACACAAAACCTGGATTATTCTCTGGGGTCAAGCAACTGCTATTGTTGCTTAATTCACAGATTAATGGTCATCTTCCATCTTGCAAAGTGACCTTAAAACCGCAGTCAAAAAGGAACTTAGAAATTATGTTGACAGTCTGCACTAATTACTCTGTCTGTGTGCAAGTAGGTACAAGTAGTTTGCTACCTATGCATTCTATATGCCTGGCCAAAAACAATGCAAGACTCTTAGCAGGAGCTGGTGAGAAAACAGCTAACAGGAGCCCAGGTGCAACTGGCAGGGTCACCTCAAGGACAGAGCAGCCCTGACTGTGGATTTTTGCTCTCTCCCTTGCTTTCTTCCCTGGGTTTATAATGGTGGCTGTGTGGCTCCCAGTGATGAGAGGGAGAATCACTTCTTCTGTGGTGAGCAGATCTGGTGAAGATTTTATTTGTGGGGTCACTTTGACATAGTTCTAGGAGGTGGCATTGTAACTTTTGGCTGTTAAATGCTTCAGTCTATTCCATATAAAGCTTTGGAGCATGACTAATTAATATAATAATCACCTCTAGCGGAGAACACATTAACTGCCTGAACTCTCAGGACTTAGAAATCAGAGAGAACAAGTTGGAATACGCTGAGAAATTGAATTAGCAGATTCTCAGGATGGCAGACAGTAAGGGACTTCATGCACTCATGTGTGCTAAGGGATGAGCTCCATGCCCCGGGGACCCAGGCAAAGCTGCTGTCTTCTCTGGGATTACACCATGTGGGTACTTCCCTGAGGACAAAAGGGAATGTGCTCTGAAGCACTCTGGAGCCCTGTATTTATTCAAACTAATATTCTGTGAATCAAATGATCTAATTAACTAAACATGCATTTGACCACAAAAATGTTATGTTATTTTTAGCTAACATTGCAAACCTACATCGGGGTCGCTTCTTTTTCTCACTGAAACTCTGCATCTATTTTCTACAAAATTCCCCTATTTTTCTCATTTAAATCATCGGTAACCTGTGTGGTTGCTCTTGAATTTTTATCCTCAGCGCCTGCTATGTCTCTTCATCTTTTTTAATTATGAGATTAGCTTCTAACAGAAAGATAGACAGAAGTAACCAGGCTCTTTGAAACAAGTTGTAACCAACAATACAGGTACAAGTAAAGTTTTCTTTCTGTTTTCAAGTAGGAAAAGAGAGGGCAATTACAGATCAATGTGAACCATAAAATTACATTCCAATTTGGATTTTTATTACAGATTTCCAGGCTTCAGACTAAGGTTGAGATGACACTGAAATCACTAAAATGGAAACAAATAAAATAGTCTCAGATTCTGAGCTTCAGCCCCTCCAGAACTGCATGAAGCATCACAGAAAGCAGATTTCACATTCAAAGAGAGAAAATCTCAGTGGTCTTAAGTATTTGTCTGTTGCATACCACAATAACTGTTATCATTTTAATTTGCCAGACTTGGGGACTGTGGACTGCCTGAGGTGTCAGGAGCCACTACTCTAAACTGTTTCTTTTATGCTGTAGCCACTAACAATATATCGCCCTACTGTGGAACTTCACTGCAATATTTTGTCCCATTCTCAGTTTCCAGAAGGACGATATCAACCTGGAAGAAAAAAAAAACATGATCAAAGGCTGCACAGATGGTTCTGTAACAGCTGATAGGTAGCTGCGGCTGCTGATGAGTATTTTGGAGGTGACAGACAGCAAGGGCAAAGAAGAATTACAGCCAGCATTTAAAGGGACTCTGACAGGCCACAAAATAGTCCTGATGAAAGAAATGCTTAAAAACTTTTCCAGCACTGAGATTTCTCATATGGGAATAAATTACCCAAAAAACAGGGACATCTCTCTCTCTCTTTTTTTTCTTTTTTTTAAGACAATTTAAAACTGTGCTGTGCAGTGGCTTTCAGAAAACATAACCCAGGGAACAGAAATCTCTTAAGTACCTCGCACAAGCTATTCTCTGTGTGCTGCTGTGAACAATTACAGAATTACCTTCTGTTGTAACATGGTACATGTAGTGTCTTGTAGGAAAGAGCTCAGGTTGTAACAAATAATAACCACAGTTCCTATCAAGTTGACTTTTGACAGAGTACCAGTCATATATCACTGCAAAGTGCAGAAGGGGCTTACTATGGAGGCTGTTTGACACAGCAGGTAGATCTTCAGGGTCCTTTAAGAAAAGCCTTGGCAGGCACCATGAGGCCATATCCATCAGGTAGTGACTCTGTTCATACCCAGGAGTGCTCCTGGGTCGAGGCCCGGTCAGTCAGGCTGGGACTGCAAGATGAAAGTGCGTCCAGCGGCTTAGAATGGTGTCCAAGGCATCATGACATGCGCAGCAGAAGCTCAGGAGCTTGCAGCTACCCCGAGTCCTCCAGGAAGTGTTACACAATCATGGTCTGAGCCTGCAGGTTGCACCTCTTTGCTATACTACAACATATAAAATCTCAGCCATGCAGCGCTCACGTTTTCTGCTGCAATGCATGTCAACAGCAGCAGGAGGGATGCTATTTACCACCTGGACATGCCAAACAGCCAGACTATCCCAAATTATTTGATGTATGATTAGAGAGTTGTAATGAAAGATCAAGCGTGGTTTCAGTCTTGGATATGTGTGAAAAAAAATGAAGTTTGTATAACATGAGAACCTAGGGCCTGATTAACAGCAGTCAGAGAGACATTCTCTTGGACCTTGACATATCCAAGACAACGGCCTTCCCCATAACCCCAGCAGGTTGACAGAGTGACTGTCAGGTTGAAGGACAAGAGGTTTCTGAGCACAAAGGTATCCTTAAAGAATGAAAGGTCTACTGTTGCTCTACCTCCACAAGCCTGCCATCCAGCAGAGGTTTTTAAGGCAATTGGGCCTTTCAGCAGCCTGAGCTTGCCAGACACCAGAAGATATCTAGGCAACCAGCATCTTTTACACAGAAGATGTTTCACCAGCTTGAAGGCTTTCATGATAGGCCTGGCGGTCTTTCAGGTAGGTGAGTCATTCCATCAACTTTCATCTGTCTTGGGAGGAGATGGAGGAATTCCTTCCCAGAAACAACCTCTGAACTCTGAGACAGCATTATGGAGTGGGAGTGAAACAATGGTGAGACACTTGTCATGTTTCCCTGTCATCCTTAGCAGTGGGTTTAGCATGTGGTATGACAACCAGACATGATTCTGAGATGATGCTCTCAAACATTAAGCAATGAATGACAAAGACTGATGTTGGTTTAAGATGCTGTCTTAGGAGCTCATCCTCACTCCAAACTTCACACAGTCATTCCTGATGCATTTTGCCTCGTTAGACAGTTCTGCTGTTTTTATAGGTGCCCTTGCTCTGTTCGAGGGTCCGCTCCATGCACAGACAATTGAAGTTTGCTAACTGCAGTGAATATGTCCCTATTCGACATTTTACTTAAGCACTCTGAGCTGCCTCTAATTTCTGATGGTGTAGTCCAGCCTTTCCAGGAAAGTCTGACAATAGACATTTTTATTTGGATATAAAACTACCCTGTGCTGCAGTGACTTTTTTTTCCCCTGTGATCTGTAACAGGGCTGAGGGCAAATAATTCTACTGAACAGGTAATCCCCCAGAAAGTGATATCAGCCCCGAGTAGAGATCTTTCATGCAGCAGGTTCCCTCTCTGGTCCCAGATATTTCCAGGTAGCTTTTGACATTTTCTATGATTGTATTTGCTGAGTGCCAAGCTAACTCTCCTCTGAACATGACAGGAACAGCTTCATTGACCTGGAAAACTATGACTTGTTTCTTCACTTCCCCTTGAAAGATTAACCTTGAACTTCTGATGCCTGCCACCAGCAGCTAAGTCTCACTGTTTGGCAAGCTGTGGTGGGTAGCATGAGTCATAGCACTATGACCTTAGTGCTAAGCCTGCTTGATGCCCATGGCTATATAGAAATTGTAAAAGTTCTCCCATCTATGATCACAGGTGTCCTTAGATCGGTCACTGAAGAATGACAGCATTCTGAGCCTGATTTCCCAGTCCTAGCCTCACACCTCTCCTCTGCAGCGAGCTTAATCAACACATCAGTGTGGGCTCTGAGAGGATAAATCAGGCTGTTGCTACAGGATGGCATTCAGGATCATGGGTGAAGTACAGAAAAGTCAATTACACTGTAAGTAGTGGAGAATCCTACATTAAAGGGCTGTGCTGGTTTTAAGAAACAGCCCAACTGACTCCCACTGAAGACAACCAGATTTTTGGTTGCACAAGAAATACATACACTTTTGTTTTGAAATGCTCCTTCTCAAGGTATTTCTATATGAACAAAATCTGAAGAATAGGACAAGATTTCATAACCATGTTGGCTGTATCAGTCCTGCAATAGCTGGCTTCCTGTTTTCTCCAATTAACCTGAATGTATTATGTCTGTCTTTTTCATAATGAGTTCCACTCAGAACTTGTGCTCCCTAGGCGAGAGGTCATATTACTGTCATTAAGTCTTTTCCTGGAAGCCTCCTACAGAAATAAGGCTTAACAATTGTGAGGGAAAAAAGTAAGGCGGTCACCTTGCTCTTCAAAGACTTATGTCTAACCACTGTAATTGTTGATTGTTTCAAATGAGGACTTGTAGATATTTGAGCATGAAAAGAAAATTTGTTCAACTGTATCTGTCAGGTGCCAAGTGTTCTACAGGCATCTAAAATAGATGGCCCCTGCCTTACCCGAAGGATATGCTGAGGCAGTGAGTTCTTTAAAGAGTTATGTTCAGACATGTTATTTCCCTTCTGTTATTTCCACTGATGACAGTGGGCCTCCACTACAAGCCTCACTGACCGCCTCTTGCTTGCTCATAAAGTTTAAGCCAGAAAGAAACATGCTCTCATCTGGTTTAACTTCCTGACTAGAAGATTTCACCCTGCTATTATGGATAGAACTTAATAATCTGTATATGGTTAAAGTTTATCTTTCAAAAAGAAACACTGTCCTGATTTCTAAACATAAAAAATCAGAGAATCTCTGCCCACCTTAGTTGTCTGCTCCTAAGGTTACTTGCGCTCTCAACTAAAAATCTCTAATTTGTCTGACTTCACCTTCTGCAAATCAGTTCATGTTATGAATTTCTCCATTAGTCTAAAGAGCTTGTAAGTACCAGGCATTTTCTCCGCATGAAAGCACTCATTCACTATAATCACCTTACTGTAATATAAGTAGGACTGGATTTTAGTTTGGTTTCAGAATAATACATGACAGATGAAAAAAACATGTAGTTCAGTAAACAGGGGAGCTAATGAAGTTTGTTTTCCTGTGGATTTGTATCTCATAGATGCTCTGGTGTCTCAACAGCACACATTAGTCAAAGGTTTTCCCAGCAGTGAACCCATTCATCATCATCTATATGTATTCTCTGGTCTAATAATATAGTTGAGCACTTTAGGATTTTTCTTCCATCTCTGATGAGTTATTTTCTTGGAACTTGTAGGAGTGGAAGGGATATAGAGACTGATAGAAATGTATAGGCGATATAGAATCACAGAATGGTTAGAGTTGGAAGGGACCTTAAAGATCATCCAGTTCCACCCCCCCTGCCATGGGCAGGGATACCTTCCACTAGACCAGGTTGCTCACAGCCCCATCCAGCCTGGCCTTGAACACCTCCAGGGATGGGCCATCCGCAACTTCCCTGGGCAACATGTTCCAGTGTCTCACCACCCTCACAGTAAAGAATTTCTTCCTAATATCTAATCTAAATTTACCCTGATCAGTTAAGTTCCATTTCCATAGGGAACCAGACAAAAAAATCAGTTCTATGCGAAGTAAACACTGGCTTTTAAACCTTTGCAGTGGAAGATGCCACTCCAGGTGGTTGCATTTGAACTGTCTTGTTTTCAAAATACTTTTTTTGTTATCGTCATTGGGAAACCCACATACCAGGATCCCCACTAAGGCAATGGGTGTTACAGTTGCGCAGCAACTCCAAAATGCAAATCTTTCCTGTTGAAAATCAGGCAGCCAGTTTCTTGTAATTTGAGTTTAGGGATGCCAGGGAGTTCTGTACCATATGGTACCAGAATATTTGTCTTCTGCCAAAAATTTCTGTACCCCCATCCTCTGCTCCAACCACATGGCCTTTTTTCCTTAACAGTCAATTACATCAGATATAACTGATATTCTTGGCACAGGAATTTATTCACCTCGTCAAAGCAAAGCATTGTTACGAGGTTTCTGCATATTTCTACAGGGTACTACAGTACGTAATGTACTTGTACTGTCAAGAGTCCCAACAGTGACAGGTGCCACCCGTTAAAACACTGCTGCAACTGTTTATGGATCTTGCTTCATGGAAAATGCTGTCTTTAACCCATCTATCTAATGCACTTGTAACCTTTAACATTACAAAATCTGACTGTGTATTATGGGCAGTACCCAAATAAGACTAGACATTGTAATCTGAGATCAGTATGGTATGCAAATTGATTCCTTCAGTATCTGCTACACTAAAATATCTGAAACAGGTATTCTACTTGTAATAGAAACTAAAGTTTTCTCTTCTTCATTTACTACTAAATAAGCAAAATATAGGACTGATGAGGACTAAACTCTGCCTTTGTCTAAACAGAACAGGAATAGGAGTGGCACTGTGTCTCTGATGGCAGTCAGTTTTAAAAATTTGGTGAGTGTGTGCATGCTTCAGCCAAAGGAAGTGTGGTGTGAATGAAGCTAGAGAGGGCTTGGCTGTCCTCCAAGTTTAAAAGCTGAGTTATCAAGTCTTTGCAGAAGCTGTTGTGCCGTTTAAGAGTGCCCCAAAGTATACTGAAGCCTTCCATTTGAAGGCTCTGCTGCCTGTCTTTCCAGGCATGGTGCCTTGTAAGGCAGGAAGTATTTGGCAGCAACTGCACACTATCTTACTGCCTTACTACCTTCTGAGTGTACAGAAAGGGACTGGATTCAGAGTAAGCCTGAACTGCATGACATTTTGCAGGTGCGATGACCTGGGAGAGAACATGGAAGAGATTTTGCCATCATTATTAGTGATATCACTTTAATGTTTAATGTGATTTCTGTGCATTTTTCTCCTACAGGAGAAACAAGGCAGAGGAACATCTATTATTCTTATCATAGCACGGGTCTATAGACATGGGGCGTTAGAGAAATAATGACTGGCCTGGTCATGAAAATATCTGGGACAATAATGGTGCATGTAGATTTGGTGATGGCCATACTAGAAAACATTTCTCCCAACATATCAGAAGGGACTGTAAGTACAAATAAATTCATGTAAAAACATTTGAGACTGACTGTTCTACAAAAAGAAACCCTAATATTGTTACTTTTTAAAAAACCAGGTAGCTCAAGTCAGCAAAGTATTTACTTATTGTATCACTGAAAGCATTTTTTGTCAAATATTTTGAGAAGTACTACCTATAAACTTTAATCTGGAAGGTAAGTATTTCCTTTCAAAACAGGAGAAATTGAGGCATAGATCCTAAACTTGTCTGCTTTCCCATTAGTCAGCAAGCGAGCCCAGAGATCACAGCTTGCCGTACTAGAATTCTTGCTTAGAGACCATTCCAATTGTTCAGATTTTGATGAATCTGGGATTTAAGGTTAATTTGGAATTTTACTTTTGAAGTTCTATGCACCTCAAGAAATCGGTCTCTTAATCAGTTTAAATAGTGGTCTTAAAAATCAATTCAAGCACTTTCTGTTCTTCAGGTAAATTAATACTATTTTGAAAATTAGCATATATATGAAGAGATATATATATAATAGATAGGGCTGTTAGTTTCATTTTAAGAAACAGAGCTACACAATTAGATACTTTCAAAATGTCCGGCCATGTATTGTATTTAAATATTCCTTTACAGAATACAAGGAATGGATAAAGCAAATCTGGAGTTACTAGAATTCATATGCTCCCCTCTCTCAATACAAACACGTGTCTTTTCTACTCTCTTCAGTCTCCTCCTCACTAATTCCCATGCTGTTAGCTTTTTGTTTTTTCAGTGCTTCATGTAAAAACTTAACCTGCTGCTGAATTCATTTCACGTGGGTTTATGTTTTCCTCATTTTAATGGTTTGTAATATAAAACCAGAAAGGTACAGCTGCTGCAACAAACTCCCTTATTGAAGCTTGCCTGCTGCATGCATTGCTTTTGGAGTCTAACTTGGCTTTGAATTCTAACATTATAAAAAATGAAAAGTAGCATGATCTTAAGCACTATAATTAATGTTTCTAAATTTTGTTCCTTTGCTGTCCTGTCCACAGCTGTGTTGTGCAGAATTTCTTCAATTAACATGTTCTTTGTTTCCCTCCCAAACCAGTAGAGGAAAAACACTAGGAAATTTTACCCTCTGGTACTTTTCAGACAGTGCTTCTGTCTAATATCTAATATTTTGTTAATCCCAGATATGAATTTTGACATCAAAGTCAGCAACTAGAAAATTAGAAAAAAAATGGCGTCATCTGTGTACAGTAGTCCTGGGTAAATGTAAAATTTCTGTGCATGGACCAAATGAGAGGTGAGAAAAAAACCCCACCAATGTGCATACAGACAAGTAAGGACAAATGCAACTGAATATTAAAAAAACCCAAACTATTTATATGGTGAAAATGAACTAAAATAAAACACCCATGTCTCAGTCACTTCAGTATCTATAATTTCTCTTGTCATTTAAAAGCATTCTTAAAATCAGTTACCTTGCTAATATTAGATACTCAATTCTTCCTTTTTTGCTAGAAGACTCTCGTGCATTTCTGAGATCCTGGAATATGAGTTTACACGTCTTTCACCTCCTTGAAGAGAAACGACAAAATTTTTCTCAGGTGTTTTTCTAACTATTTTTATAAAGTGCATTTATTTTTCATTATTCATCCTCTTTCTGTGCTTATTTTCAGTACTTTTCCTATTGTTGTTCTTTTCTGTTTCTGAACCTGTACTTCCGTGCAATTTTCACTGATTGGCTAACAAAAAAAGTTGCCAGAAACATAATTTAATTTGCTACAGTACTTTCCAATGGCTTTTTGCTATTAATCTGCATAATTATACTGTGTTGGACTCTTACAGCAAAGTGTTAGCCATTTATTTTTACTTATTTCCATGCGCAAAAGGAAAATATCTAAGAGAAATATCAAATTACTTACAATATTATTTATCTTCAGCATTTAATATTTTGTCAGATAACTAGGCCCTGGAATAAGGGAAAAGGTACTCCTGACAGCAAAAATGACAGATGTCACAAACATTGACAAACTTTGGCACAGAACTACAGAATAATTTTTTGTGTGTGTGTATTAAATTGTGGGAAATCATTAGTGAAATTTGATGTAAAAAAAAGCGCAGAATATTAGATGCAATATTATAAATAGGTTGTTGAAAACTGTTTGGTAGCTTTCAAACTTCTGAAGTCAACACGTGTATTTTCAAGACTGGAAATCTCAGAGTTGCTCCTGAACTAGAGATCAGAGTTGAAAAATAGAACACCTGACAAAAGGGGCCTCCAAATTTTTGGAATCATTAGAGTCTGGGTTCTCTTATATGGCCAGTGTGAAAATCAGAAAGAAAGAAAATGGAGTGTCTACTGAAAATTTTAATAACCATTTTTAGAAATGCATTTTTCTCAAAATTACCTGGCTCTTAAAAAATAAGTACAATCAGAAGTAAAGCGACTGTGCTACTGGCTTTTAGAGCATGACATTTTGACATTTCTCTGATTCAAACCAACATTTCTAAAGAAGCTTTCAAGATAGTCCCTAGACGAAACACAGTATTGAAAACCTACTCTATTTCTTTTGAAATATAAATAGAAACACTCCCATTGATAACAGTGGGAATGCACGATGACCTTTTGCTAATTTGAAAGTACAGAAGTTTGAAACGGAGATATTTGGAACCAGAAACAAAGCTTACAGCCTGAATAATATGTACTGTACTTTTTGTCATTTTCATTGCATAATGCCGTAATTTATTTACTATGCTGAAGGTGTATATGAGGATTTTCTTTTAAGGTAATTAAAATCAGTGATAAAAATGAACCATTTAGAACACACTATTATCGTTAACAACAAAACTAAGATGTCTTTACACTGTATAATTCATTTGCTCATTTTTCCCTGTAATGAATAGACAGTATCTACAGATAGAAAGCTGTAGTATTTTTATAATGGGTAAGAAGAGCTTTTGTGCCTCCTGATGATGAAAGTAAAGGCTTAGATTTTTCTAAAGACGAAGAATACAAGACTATTTCATAAATATTCAGTAATAGCATGACATCTATGCCCCTCAAACCTTTCCTAAAGCCTGAAACTAAACGGGGAAATTATTAATGAGGTGATGTGGAGATGCAATATGAGAAACGACTCTGTCCTACTGCTGAATTTCTAGGTCAACAAACACAACTGTTCCCTTTTGCACCTGATTCAGGTGTTATACAAGTGTGCTACAATTCGTTGCTGAAGAACTAGGAGTACTTGTTTCAGTCATAGTTACTTTCACATGGAGTGAGATTAAACTGAATCTCTAACTGCACTCTGGTATCACTTCAGAATTACCCTAAATGATGCTAGCAAATACACTACATGCCTCTTAAAATTTCTGTAATGTCATTTTAGTATATTGTGGTATTATTTAATGCCATTTCATGTAACCATAGTAATTATTGGCTCAACTTTTGGATATGGACCCATGCATTTCTGTTTTCAAATTTACATTTTAAGCCATTACATTACTGAGATTATTTTCAAATGTTGTTTGTGTATGGTATAACACATATGTTCATATGTGGTGTAACAGTAACGCTGCCACGACTTTCAGAGTTTTAAATTCATGATTTCTTGAAGAATCATGAGGGATTTCCCTCATTGGTTTTCAAGGACATTTTTCCAGAACAATTTTCTATTATTTTAAGTAGCTTGAGTTTTTTTCAACACTTCTCAGAATTAAAAAACTCAGTATGTGAAGATCTTCCAATTTTCTATCGGTTATCTGTTCAACAAACCTGAATACCTGTTCGATACCCAAAAGTATTTCAGGAAAGGGTGTAATTTATTGTTATTTTTACTGGAAAAAAATGTCTCATCCTGAGGAGCTACGGGTGCGTGACTTATTTACACCTACACGCATGGTGGTTTATCCAGGTGCCGACCGCCCCCGTTCGGGACAGCGCTGACACGGGGGTGGCGACGGGAGGGCCAGGGACAGCCCTACGGCAAAAGCCGCCCCGGGCCTGCTGCCGGGAGGCTCGGGGCGGTGCCCACCCCCCGCTGTAGTTAAGAAGGGAACCCCAGGAGTCCGTTTGCCGGCAATTTCAGAGCTTTTTCTCCTCAGAATACCTGAGCGAAAGGAAACAAAAAGCTGCCAAGCTGGCGGAACGCCGAGAGGCCGCCTGGTTGTTCCCCCGGTCTCGCGGGGAAGGACGCACACCCGCTACCCGCCGTACCCTGCGATATCGCCT